>WOXC01009805.1:0-113225 GCA_011680675.1 Gymnobelideus leadbeateri | reverse complement strand
TTATTTATGCGTGGGTGCTCATTTTCTGAGGCCGGATCTGATCTTGGGTCATCCCAACTCCGAGGCCGGCGCTCTTACTCACTGCGCCACCTAGCCGCCCCTTTAGGGCAATTGGGGTTAAGTAACTTGCCTAAGGTTACACGGCTAGGTTTTTGTTTGTGTGGATTAAGTGTCTGAGGCCGGCTCCGAACTCAGGTCCTTCTGACTCCAGGGCTGGCGCTCTATTCACTGGGCCACCCAGCCACCCCAACCTTCCAAACTTTTGCACAGCACTATGCTGCCCTGAAATTTCTTCATTCACCAAATTGCTAGGTTAATATAGTCATAACTCTCTACAGCAGGAAGTTAAAGCCTTTGAGTATATGTCTCTTAGCCAAATGTCCTGCAGAGCATTTCACTGCTTTTGAGGTAGTAACGGTATTCATTTGGACTCAATAAGTTGCTCTTTTCCTAAGTTGTGAGTATTGTGAAATTGTGAGATTCTGTATGTTCCATAAAGAGTAGGTTATACCTTGGGAAAGTGAAGTGATTATTTACAGAAAGTTCAGAAAATGCAAGACTCTCTAGAAAAATCTCACTCCAAAAATCACTTTGTATTGAGGGACCATCTTTAAAGATTTATGAGTATAAGATGTGAAAGACAAGAATCTCAAACTGGCACAATCCTCAGTGGTTTTGTAATGTATACTTTATGTTTATGTACATAGAATTAAAATTTCTGGGCAATTCAGCAAATAATATGCTTCATTTGGCCAGGACATATACAGACTTACTGAGATTATCTTGGCAAATGGAAACAGAGATCTGAACCATTATCCAGTGAATTTAATATTTGAGGACAGCTGGGTTCTATCATTCAGGCTGACCTCTTACCCCTTCAAATGCCCACCCCTCTTTGCCATGCACATATACTTTTCCATTGGCTAGAAAGTTTGATACTGAACTATTTGCTAACCATCTCATACAATTTGTTCCTTCACTCCATTTATACAGATAAAGGGTGTTGAATTGAATAGATTTCAAGAAATATCTAGGTAATACCTACTATATACTTAGCCCCATGGCAGATGATAGCAGAAAAGGAGTACAAAAAAACTCTCTAGGAGCTTCTAATAGAGATGAGAGACAAAGCTTGAAACGTGAAATAATGATTGAACAACTCAAAGCAGTATATAATCAATGAATTATGTGATAAAGACAGCTACAACAAAACATTAGCAAATGAGCAAGAGTATAAAACTTAGAACAATCATTAAAACTTTTTTTTAGAAACACCAAAATCTTATTAGGAGAGTTAGGATTTGAGCTTTACTTTCTTGGATGGGTTGGATTCTGCTAGAGAAAAGGGATAAAGAAAGACATTCTAAGAGAAAGCAACAATGACTGAAGGAACAAATGTGGAAATTAGCATAGTGTATTTGTGAAGGGATCAGGAATAGGCCTGACTAGAGAGGTAAATGAATTTTAAAGAGTAGTGGGATAAAAGTTGGATTAGTCAGGTGGGACTAAAAACTAACTTGCAGGGTAAGAGGGGGGCAACTGAGGCTTGGCTCCAGAGTACCACAATTTAGAGGGCATTGGTAGCATTTACACTACCTTGGTGACACTGAAAAATCTGGACTTAATTCTGAATTTATAAAGAATATTTAGTTAAAATAGAAAGCTACCAGATGGCCCATTATTCCTCACCCTCACTCCCATCTGATTTCCCCCTCTTGTGACTGGACCCAAGATAAGTTTTTCCTTGACCTGAACTTTCCTATACAAATGGCCTTCTCCATAATAGCCTTGCAGTATTCATATCCCAATATCTCAGTTACCTCTTCCAACACAGCTTTATGTCATGGAATTTCTCTTACTTTCTTTCAACTGAATTTGTTTGAAAAAGCTAACTTGGTGATGTGTTTTGCCCTTGGCATCAAAATTTCTACTGTGGTGCCAGTAGGGTCAGATTATAG
Source organism: Gymnobelideus leadbeateri (assembly GCA_011680675.1). Classification (NCBI taxonomy): domain Eukaryota; kingdom Metazoa; phylum Chordata; class Mammalia; order Diprotodontia; family Petauridae; genus Gymnobelideus; species Gymnobelideus leadbeateri. The sequence goes on along the minus strand of WOXC01009805.1, from coordinate 111,267 downwards.
AAGACATTTAGATGCATGGTGTGTGTGTGTGTGTGTGTGTGTGTGTGTGTGTGTGTGTGTGTTAATTTACCCCTGAGAGGTTAAGGTGCTTTTTTTCTTAATAAGCAATTGGGGTTAAGTAACTTGCTCAAGGTTACATGGCTAGTCATTATTTATGTGTGGGTGCCCATTTTCTGAGGCTGGTTTCGATCTCGGGTCATCCCAACTCCGACGCCAACGCTCTTACTCACTGCGCCACCTAGCTGCCCCAGGTTAAGGTGCTTTTTGAGCAAGGTAGCAACACTTTGAAAGTGGTGTTTGGGGAAGATTAGATTGCTAGCAATGTGCTGGATTCATTTGAAGGAGAGAGCCTGTTATGAGCAAGTCCAACTAGGAGTTTATCTGGTGTGGTGATCCAAACCTTACAGTATCACATAAACTGAAAGATTATTGTAAAATATATAATACTTTTGCGCTATATCCTTGCTATCATATGTTTTTTTTTTTTAAAGCAATTGGGGTTAAGTAACTTGCTCAAGGTTACATGGCTAGTCTTTATTTATGCGTGGGTGCTCATTTTCTGAGGCTGGATCTGATCTTGGGTCATCCAAACTCCGAGGCCGGCGCTCTTACTCACTGCGCCACCTAGCCGCCCCTTTTTAGGGCAATTGGGGTTAAGTAACTTGCCCAAGGTTACACGGCTAGGTTTTTGTTTGTATGGATTAAGTGTCGGAGGCCGGCTCCGAACTCAGGTCCTTCTGATTCCAGGGCCGGCGCTCTATTCACTGCACCACCTAGCCGCCCCTATCATATGTTTTTTATCAATTTACTAGTACACATGCTATCACTTTTCTCCACAAAAGAGACAGCAAGAGTATAACAATGAGAAAACTGGACTCTGACTAACAACTCTTGGTGAATTGGCACCAGATGTATAACCTTTCAAGAAACTAAAAATTAATGTGAATTGTATTATTTTAAACAAAATATAAAGCTCAAAGTCATTTTTTTTATATTCTCCTGAAAAAAATCACATTGTCAACATGTATTAAATACCTACTCAGTATCCTAATCTGTGTGACCTTCTGTGGGGGAGAAAAAAGAAAAAAATATATGTTCATAGGGTCATAAATCTAGAGCTGAAAGGGTCTCAGAAGCTATCAAACACTTCCTACCCTGTTATTTTCCAGATTAGAAAACAGGCAAGAAGTTAAGTGACTTGCTCATGGTCACAAAGTAATAAGATTTGGACACAAGGTGCCCCAAATTTAACACTTATATTCTTTCCATTATACTCTTAAGAGAAGTTAAAGAACAATTATAAAACCATAATAAAGTACTAGATAGGGGAGGCTAGGTGGCACAGTGAGTAGAGCATCGGCCCTGAAGTCAGAAGGACCTGAGTTCGGATCCGGCCTCAGACACTTAATGCACACAAAAACCTAGCCGTGTGACCTTGGGCAAGTTACTTAACCCCATTTGCCCTCCAAAAAAAATAAAGTACTAGATTGTGTTGATATAAGATTATTAATACTATAATATATGGAGACCATCTAGCTTGAAATTATCTGTAAGATTCCTTTTTTTTTTTTGCATTTATGTTGTCACAGAATGGGTAAAGAAGGCAAGCCACTCTTCCAAGAACTTGGCAGTTATTATTTGCTATTTTGGAGGGGGAAGTTTCAATTGAATGATTATTGGATGTGAGATTGAAGAGAGTTTAAAGAAGGCTGAGGCTGGATTTGAATTCAGCTCTTCCTGACTACAGACCCAGTGATCTATCCATTGTGCTACTTAGCTGCCTAGAGGAGATACATGCTTATTTTTAGTCTACACAAAGTAGTCACTTGAAAGGGTGAAATTTAATCTGTATAAAAAATTGGAATGATAATGGAATAATCTACTAGAAAAGATGGGAGACAATGGAATCAATGATGTATGTGAAGAAGGACCTCTTTTTCATCTGAGACTAGAGTGAAGTAGAAGAATGTGGACTATATGATGTGATCTTAGGAAAGGAGGGGGGATTTTCAGTAAATACCTTCTATTTTTTAAAGAAGGGAGATTCTTAGCAGAGACTAGAGACAGGGTAGGGAGTAATGGGGAGCTTCAATTTAATTTACTTCGATTCACCAAGTCTTTTTTGAAGATTTCTTTTAGAAAATTTAGAAGATATAAGAAGATTCACATTCCTCTAATGGAAAAGTCGAAGGGGGTATGGGAGAAGGTATGGGAGAGAGCAGATTGGAGGAAGAGATATCTTGCAGGACTGCTATTCTGGGAGGGTGGGTAGGGGAAAAACAGGGGGGGAAATGATTTTAACTCAAAATCTGGCGGAAATGAATGATGTAAAACAGAAGTTAATAAAGCATTTGTTTAAAAAAAAGAAGATATAAGAAATAAAGCATTGTATCTATCCTTAAGTCTAAATTTTGAAGGAAGACATTATGACATGTCCCAATTGGAAGATCATATGAGATAATATTTATCCAGATGCCAAATGTTGTAGTGAACACAGTTTTATAGAAGCAATATGACCTGGGGTGGTCAGAGAGGGTTTCAAAAAGGATATTGGTCTTTCTCTGGATCTCACACTGCTAAAATTTAAACATGTAGAGAGGAGAAGAGAAGAACCAAGGTATTATTTTTTTTAAAAAGGTACAGAAATAGATATGAGCATGTGTATAGATGACAGGGAGAAGAGAGAAATTTATGGGGAAGGTTTAAGTTATCTTTTAATATTTTCTCTCCATCTCTTTCTATATTTAATTAGTTACCAAGTCCCATAATTCAATTTCTTTTTCATGATAAATTTAATATTAATTAACATTAAAGAACTCTAATATACAAAGAACAACACATAGGATGATGTACAAAACCATGAACTTCTTTTAGGGAATTTAGGTGGGGCAGTGGATTGAGAACTGAGCTTGGAATCAGTAAAACTCATCTTCATGAGTTTAAATATGACTTCAGACACTTACTAGTTGGGCAAGTCATTTAACTTTATTTGCCTAAGTTCTTTATCCACTTAAAAAAAAGAGCCAGAGAAGGAAATGGTAAACCACTCCAATATTTTTGCCAAGAAAAACCCAAATGGGGTCATGAAGACATAACTGAAAAATTACTGAACAATAACATGAACTTCTATTACGCATAATTTGTTTTTAAAAGTATATATTGACTCACACCACTTCAAAATTATGTAAAATGGGGACTCTGAAGGACCTCTGGAGCTCCAGAACCCACAAAATGACACAGAGAAGCTAAGCTCCCACTGAGGACAGTGCGGCAGCCCAGTAGGGAATGGCCAGCACAGCACCCTAGGAGCCAAGCCCAGGACAGCTTGAGTCAGAGGTTTTAGCCCCAGGGCGGCCTGACCAGCAGCTGGCTGGAGGGACACCAGAATACCAGCATCTGTGGTGTTTCCAGAATTATCAACACAGATGCCTAGGACAATGTGAGAGTTCAGTGACCTATGGACTTTGAGACTGGTTGGGAGAGCACATCAGCTTCTTCCCCTGGGGGCAAGAAACCACTGAGGAGCTGGCCCAGCTTGTACCATTTTGCCATGCTGCAGCTTCAGCTCCTGGCCTGTATACTGTAGGGAGATATGGTGATCTCAAAAATCTTAAAAGCTCACTGAGGAGAATCATTCCTTTAGAATTAGACTGAAGCAAATGGAAGCTAGTGACTTTATGAGAAATCAAGATGCTATTAAGCAGATCCAAACAAATGAAAGAATAGAAGACAATGTGAAATATCTCATGGGAAAAACCACTGATCTGGAAAATAGATCCAAGAGAGATAATCTAAAAATTATTGGACTACCTGAAAACCATGATCAAAAGAATTTAGAAATCATCCTTCAAGAAGTTCTCAAGGAAAATGGCCCCAATGTTTTAGAACCAGAGGGCAAAATAGAGGTCGAAAGAATCCACAGATCACCTCCTGAAAAAGATCCCAAAAAGAAAACTCCTAGAAATATTGTAGCCAGGTTCCAGAATTCCCAGATCAAGGAGAGAATATTATAAGCAGCCAGGAAGAAACAATTTCAATATTGTGGACATACAATCAGGATAACACAGGATCTGGCAGCTTCTACACTGAGGGATTGAAGGGCATGGAATATGATATTCCAGGGGTCAAAGGAGCTGGGATTAAAACCAAGAATCACCTACCCAGCAAAACTGAGTATTATGTTTTAGGGGAAAATATGGTCATTCAGTGGAATAGATGACTCTCAAGCATTCTTGAGGAAAAAACCAGAATTGAATAGAAAATTTGACATTCAGACACAAGATGCAAGAGATGCTTGAGAAAGTAAACAGGGAAAATAAATCATAACTAACTTATCAGAGTTGAACTATTTTCATTCCTACATGGAAAAACAATAACATTGACTGATGAAACCTTTCTCAGTATGAAAATAGCTGAAGAAGGGTATATGGGCATGGGAATACATATGTGAATGTGTGTATATATGTTTACAGGTATACCTAGATAGAGGGCACAGGTCAAATTTAATGGGAAGGGATGATACTTAAGGGGTGAAATTGAGAGGTGAGAGAGGAACTTAATGAGAGGAGACAGGGAAAGACAGAATGGGGTAAACTATCTCATGTAGAAGAGGCATAGGGGGATGGTTGCAGGGGAGGGGAAGAACAGGAAGGCAAAAAGACAAAACCTTATTCTCATTGGATTTGGCTCAGGGAGAGAATGACATACATACTGAATGGGATATCTCACCCTACAGGAGAGTGGGGGCGGTGGGGATGGGGAAGAGGATGATGGAAGGGAGGGCAGGCTGGGGGGGTGGAAGGTCAGAAGCACCCACTTTTGAAAAGGGACAGGATCAAAGTGGGGAGTGGACCAGGTGGGAGGTGGGATAGGAGGAAGGGAAATATAGTTGCTCTTTTACAATATATCTACTGTGGTGATGTTTTGCATGGCTACACATATACAACATATACTGAGTTGCTTGTCTTCCCAGTGGGGGTGGGTGACAGGGGAGGAATGGAATGAATTTGGAATTGAAGTTTTAAAATCAAATATTTTAAAATATATAAATACTATTATTAATACTATTTTACATATAATTGGGAGATGAGATGCACAGGAGTTGAGGCATGGAGATTTACCTTGCCCTACTGGAGAGATAGAGGGGCATGTGGGAGAAGAGATGGAAGAGAACAGATTGGATGAGGGGATAACCTATGGGACTGCTATTCTGGGGTTGTGGGTAGGGGAAAATGGGGAAATAATTGTAACTCAAAATCCGATGGAAATGAATGATGTAAACCAGAAGTTAATAAAGCATTTGAAAAAAAAGTATATATAATGAATTTGACACTACAGCAATAAAAATGTAACTGTTTGTAACCCTTTCTAAACTTTTTTAAAAGTTTCTGTATGTGTACAACACTTAAAATGAAAGCGCCCTAAAAAGGAATTCCAGGAACCTCCTTCTGTGAGACAGGCAACCCAGAATTCTTGGTGAGATGTCACAACCAATCCAGCAGGGAAACCCTGAGAAACTTGTGCTCTGGGAACACAAGATGGAGTGGAGTGGAGATGGGATGGCATTGGTCTTGACACTTGATGAGATTAATGCTATGTAGCAACTGAATTAAGCTATGAACCTAATCCTCCCTCTTTCTCAGAGATCAACATGGTATAGAAGAGATCAGGCCCTTGAGATATGGGGGTGAATTTTTTCTCTATTTGTTCTTTTTATACCTTGGAATTAAATATTATTTTGTAAAAGTTAAGTAGTTAAAGTGGAACTGGCATAGTTGAACCTCTAAAATTAAAAGGAACAAAATCAGTAAGGGCCTAAGTTAATGGCAGAGACAAGAGATTTATCCCTACAGCTTCTAAAAGGTATTGGGTGATGGGGGAAATATAACATACCTGGTCTTCAGGAAGGAGGGTCCAGGGAAGTGTTGTTATATAAAATCCCTTAGTGTTTTATTGGTGTCCTTTTCTAATAATTCAGTTTCTTATTTTAAAAAAAGTTATTTTTAATACACTTAAAATTTTGAATTTCAAATTCTCTCCCTCCCTCTCATCCCTCCATCATTCACTGAGAAGGCAAGCAAAATGCTATCAATTAATTATCCATGTGAAATTATGTAAAACATTTTCTATTAACTATCTCACACAAAAAAACATGAAAAATTTAAAAATTATACTTAAATTTGCACTCAGAGTTCATCAGTTCTATCTCTGTAGGTGAATAGCATTTTTTTCTTCATGAGTCCTTTGGAATTGCCTTGAATTGTATCGATCAGAGTAGACAAATCTTTCACAGTTGATTATCATCCCAACATTATTGTTACTGTGCACAATGATTTCCCAGTTCTTCTCTCTTCACTATGCATCATTTCATATTGGTCTTTACTTGTTTTTTAAAGTATCTTCCTCATCATGCCTTATAGCAGTGTAATACTCCATTGCGATTATATACCACAGCTTTTTCAGCCATTCCCCAATTGATGGGAATCTCATTGTATTTCAATTCTTTGTGCCACAAAAAAGCTGCTTTAAATATTTTGTACATATTTCCCTTTTTCTTTGATCTCTTTGGAATACAGACTTATTAGTGGTATTACTGAATCAAAGAAGATGCACTGTTTTATAGCCCTTTGGGCATAGTTCCAAATTGTTTGCCAGAATAGTTAGACCAGTACACAACTCCATCAGCAATTTATTAGTAATGTCTATTTTTCTTCATTCTTTCCAGCATTTTCATTTCTTGATAGGTACCTCAGATTTGTTTTCTTTTTTGAATTAAGTTTTAATTAATTAAATTTGTATTTAAGTTATAATTTATTTATTTTAAAATTTCAACATTTACTTTCATATGCTTTTGAATTTTATATTTTCTACCCTTCCCTCTCCAACACAGCATGCAATCTAATACTCATATTAAACATATTTTCACATTAGTCATACTGTAAAGAAGAATTAGGACCAATGGGAGGAACCATGAGAAAGAAGAAACAAAACAACAACAAAAAAGAGAGCAAATCATAAGCTCCAACTTGCATTCAGACTCCGTACTTCTTTCTCTGGATGTGGATAGCATTTTCCATCATGAGGCTTTTGGAATTTTCTTAGATGCTTGCATTGCTGAAAAGAGCCAAGTCTATGAAAGTCAGTCATTGCACAATGTGGCTGTAATTATGTACAATGTTCTACTGGTTCTGCTCCCCTTACTCAGCATCAGTTTAATATAAGTCTTTCCAGGTTTTTCTGAAGTTTGCCTGCTCATCATTTGCCTGCTCATCATTTCTCATGGAACAATAGCATCCCATTACATTTATATACCACAACTTGTTTGGCCATTCTTCAACTGATGGGCGCCACATCAATTTCCATTTCTTGGTCACCACAAAAAAGAACTGTTATAGATATTTTTGTACATGTGGGTTCTTTCCCCATTTTTATGATGCCTTTGGGATACAGACCTAGAAATGGTATTGCTGGGTCAAAGGATATGAACAGTTATTTTTAAATTTTGGGGGGGAAGGGCAATTGGGGTTAAGTGACTTGACCAAGGTCACATGGCTAGTTTTTGTGTAAAGTGTCTGAGGCCAGATTTGAACTCAGGTCCTCCTGGCTAGTGTTCTCTTCATTGTACCACCTAGCCACCCCAATATGAACAGTTTTAGAGTCTTTTGGGCAGAGATCCAAATTGCTGTCCAGAATGGTTGGGTTAGTACAGAACTCCACCAACAATGCATTAGTGTTCCATTTTTCCATATCTTCTCCAAAATGTATAATTTTCCTGTTTTGCCATGTTAGCTAATCTGATAGGTGTGATGTGGTACCTTGGAGTTGTTTTGACTTGCATTTCTCTAATCAGTTATGATTTAGAACATTTTTATATGATTATAGATAGATTTAATCTATAGTGATTTAGAGCAGTGCTTCTTAAACTTTGGGTCATGACCTCACAGGATTATGACCCATTGTTTAAGAAACACTGAAGAGGTCATGAGTGGGAAAAGTTTAGGAAGCCCTGATTAGTGCATTTTCATATGACTACAAGTAGCTTTGAGTTCTTCTTCTGAAAACTATTCATATCCTTTGATTATTTATTTAGGGAATGACTCTTTTAAAAAACTGACTCTGTTCCCTATATATTTGAGAGATGAGGCCTATATCAGAGAATCTTGCTATACAAATTTTTGACATTATTCATTTTCTGCGGTACCTTTTATAAAAATGTCATTTCCCTTCATATCTCTTCTAATTAAATTGATTTTTGATTTTATTTTGTTAGATATCATGATCATTGTTGTTGCCTTTTTAGCTTCAGCTGAAGCATGATAGATTTTGATCTAGTCCCTTATTTTAATTCTGTGTCTTTCTGTTTCAAGCATGTCTCTTGTAAACAGCACATTGTTGGATTCTGGTTTCTAATTCATTCTGCTATCCACTTACATTTTATGGGTGAACTCATCTCATTTACATTCACAGATATGATTATTATTTGTATATTTCTCTCTATCCTATTTCTTTCATTTATTCTTCTCTCTCTCTCTCTTTATTCTCTCCCTCAAGGTAATTTTACTTCTAACTATAACCTCCCTTAATCCATTTCCCCTTTTATCTTCCTCCCCCCATATCATTTATCCCTTTCTCTTTCTACTTCTCTATTGGTACATAGCCAACTGTGTATGTATTTATGTCTACATACACATATATGTATATATCTATGGATATTTATGTATAAATGTATGTGTGTATATATAAATATGTAGATATAGATATGTGTATCTCCCCTCTTTGAACCAATTCCAATGAGAATGAAGTTTAAGCATTTCTAGCCAGCTCATTTTGCCATTTCCCACTCCACTACAAAAGCTATTCCTTTTATACCTCTTTTATGGGAAAACATTTTTCATCATTCTGCCTCTCATGCCCCCCTTTTCCAAGTGCATCCCTCTTTTTCATCCTTTCATTATTCAGATGTCATCCCAACATAATGAATGCACAGTCATGTTCAGTGTCTCTGTAAACTCCTTCTAACTGCTCTAATTATTATAAAATTCTTAACAATTACATTATGTGATTTAGACATAAAGGGAAATATGATAAGCAAATTAGGAGAGCAAGGAATAGTTTAACTGTCAGAAGGGAAGAATTTATGAGCAAGCAAGAGTTAGAGAACATTATGAAATGCAAAATAGATAATTTTGATTACAATAAATCTAAAAGGTTTTGCACAAACAAAATTGATGTAAACAAGATTAGAAGGAAAGCAGAAGGCTATAAAATAGTTTTTACAGCCAGTATTTGTGATAAAGGCCTTATTTCTAAAAATATATAGAGATCTGAGTCAAAATTATAAGAATACAAGTCATTCCTCAATTGATAAATGGTCAAAGGATACAGACAGGAAGTTTTTAGGTAAAGAAACTAAAGCTACCTATAGTCATAAGAAAAGAGTGCTCTAAATCACTATTGGTTAGAGAAATGATTAGCTAATGACAGAAAAGAAAAATGATAGATGTTGGAGAAGATGAGAGGAAATTGGAATACTAATGCATTGTTGGTGGAGTTGTAAACTTATGCAACCATTATAGAGAACAATTTGCAACTATCCCTAAAGGAAACCAAACTGTGCATAGCCTTTGATCCAGCAATACCACTACTAGGGCTGTATCCCAAAGAAATCATAAAAAAGGGAAAAGGACCCACATGTACAAAAATATTTATAGTAGCTCTCCTTGTGGTGGCCAAGAATTGGAAATAGAAGGAAAACCCATAAAATGGGGAATGGTTGAGCAAATTGTGGTATATGGATGTAGTGGAATAATATTGTGCCATAAGAAATGATGAGCATGCAGACTTCAGAAAAGCTTGGAAAGACTTATATGACCTGATTCTGAGTGAAGTGAGCAGAATTAGAAGAACACTGTGCATAGTAACAGCAACACTGTGCAATGATTAACTATGATTGATTTAGCTCTTCTAAGCAATACAACTATCTAAGACAATTCCAATGGACTCATAATGGAAGACTCTATTCACATCCAGAATGAACTAGTGAGTCCAAATGCAGATTGAAACATGTTATTTTCACTTTTTTATTCTTTCTCATGGTTTTTCCCTTTTGTTCTGATTCCTCTTTCTCAATATGCCTAATGTGGAGATATGTTTAATATGATTGTACATGTGTAACCTATATCAGTGGGAGGGGCAAGAAAATTGTTAATCAAAATCTTATGAAAGTTAATGTTTGAAGCTATCTTTATATGTAATTGGAAAAATAAATACTATTAAGTGGGGGAAAAATAATTACATATATGATCTTTCCATATAGGAATGTAAACAGTTAAAGTTTACTGAGTATTATATGATTAATATAGAATCTGTGTTTTCCTTTATATTTTCTGTGTTTAAATTTATATTTTTTCTTGAGTCTTGTGTTTGAATGTCAAATTTTCTATTCAGCTCTGGTCTTTTCTTCAAGAGTGTTTGAAAGTCCTCTATTTCATTAAATATCCATTTTTTCTACTGTAGGATTATACTTAGTTTTGCTGGGTAGGTTATTTTTGGTTGTAATCTTAACCCCCTTGCTTTCCAGAATATCATATTCCAAGTCCTCCTTTAAACTTGTTTAATCCTGACTACTACTCCAAAAAATTTCAACAGTTTCTTTCCAGCCTCTTACAATGTTTTGTCCTTGACCTGCAAGTTCTGGACTTTGGCTATGTTCCTGGTAGTTTTCATTTGAGCATATCTTTCAGGAATTGATGGCGGATTTTTCAATTTCTATTTTATACTCTTTCTAAGCTATCAGGACAATTTTATTTAATTCCTTATAATTTCTTAAAACATAATATATAGGTTCTTTTTTCTCTTATCATGGTTTTTAGGTAGTCCAATAATTATTAAAATATCTCTCTTCAATCCATTTTTCAGTTCATTTTTTCTGATAATATATTTCACATTTTCTTCTATTTTTTTCTATTCTTCATTTTATTTTTTCTTGACATCTCATGGAGTCATTAACTTCTACTTGCCTCATTCTAAATTTTAAGGAGATACCTTCTTCATTGAGCTTTTGCACCTCTTTTTCCATTTTACTCATTTTGCTTTTTAAGGAAATTTTTTCTTCAGTGAATTTTTATACCTCCTTTTTTATTTGACCTATTCTTCAAATGGTTAGTTCAGTTCACAATTCCACCAACAGTGCATTAATTTCCCAATTTTTCCACATCCCTTCCAACATTTATCATTTTCCTTTTTTGGTTATATCAGCCAATCTGATAAGTGGAACCTCAGAATTGTTCCTTTGACCATCAATTGGGGAATGACTTGTACTTTTATTAATTTGATTCATTATTTATATATTTGAGAAATGAGGCCTTTGTCATAGAAACTTGATATAAAAAATTTCCCCCAGTTTGCTGCTTTCTTTACAATCTTGCCTGTATTGGTTTTGTTCTGCCAAAAAACTGTTTAATTTATTTAATAATCATTTTGCACTTTACTGCTGGTAGTACTTTCTGTCTTTTACTCAATCATAAATTCTTCCCTTATCCACAAATATAGCAAGTAAACTCTTCCATGTTCCCCTAATTTGCTTATAATATCATCCTTTATTTCTAAATAATATATTCATTTTGACCTTATCTTGGCATATCCTATGAGATGTTGATCTATACCTAGTTTCTGTTGAACTACATTGTAGTTTCCACCAAAGCTTTTGTCAAATAATGAATTTTTGTCCCAAAAGATTAGATCTGTGAGTTTATCAAACACTAGATGGCTATGGTCATATCACTATTAATGTATTGTATACCTAATCTATTCCACTGACCCACCAATCTATTTCTTAGCTCTCCAGATTGCTTGGATGATTACCACTTTCTCATAAGTTTTGATATCTCATGTGGCTAAGCCATCTACTTTCATTTTTCTTAATTGAGTCTCTTTATATTCTTAATCTTTTCTTATTCCAGATGAATTTTATTATAATTTTTTCTAGCTCTATAAAATAATATTTTTGTGGTTTGGTATGTTAATGAATGAATAAACTAATTTAGGTAGAATTGTCATTTTTATTATGTTGGTTCATCATATTCAGGAGCAATTAATATTTTTCCAATTGTTTACATCTGACTTTATGTGAAAAGCATTTGGTAATTGTGTTCTTATACTTTTTGTGTTTATCTTGGTAGGTAGACTCCCAAATATTTTATACTGTATATGGTTCTGTTAAATGAAATTTCTCTTTTTATCATGCTGCTGTACTTCTTTGGCAAGTTATAGGAATACTGATGATTTTTGTGGTTTTCTTTTGTATTCCCCAACTTTGCTAAAGTTGTTAATTATTTCAAGTAGTTTTAAAGCTCATCCTGTAGAATTCTTCCAGGATACTGTCTTATCTTCTTCAAAGAGTGATAGTGTTGCTTCCTCATTGTCTATTCTAATTCCTTCAATTTCTTTTTCTTTTCTCATTGTTATAGCTAGTACAATACTGAATAATTGTGGTAACAATGAACATTCTTGCTTCATTCCTGATATTACTGAGACAACTTCTAGCTTATCCCCATTACAGATCATGTTTGCTGATGGTTTACATAGATACTACTAATCGTTTTAAGGAAAGCTCTATTTATTATTATGCTTTCTAGTATTTTTAATAGGAATGAGTGTTGTATTTTGTCAGACTTTTTCTCAATCTATTGAGATAATCATTTGATTTCAATTGATTTTCCTATTCACACAGTCAGTTAGGTTGATAATTTTCCTAATATTGAACAGGTCCTGCATTCTTGGTAAAAATCCTACCAGTTCATAGTTTATGATCCATGTGATATATTTCTATAATCTCCACAATATTTTTTTCTATTTAAAATTTTTGGTTCAATACTCACTAGGGAAATTGGTATATATTTTCTTTCTCTCTTTTCATTCTTACTGGATATCAGAACCTTATTTGGCAGTACTCCTTTGCCTATTTTCCCAAATAATTTACATAGTATTTTAATTAATTGTTCATTAAAAATTTGGTAGAGTTCATGTGTGAATCCATCAGTTCCTCTTCACAATCTGGCTCCACCCTTTCCCCTTAACCTTAACTCCTACTATTTCCCTCCATGTACTCCATAAAAGCATCCAGCAGCAGTTAAGTGGCACAGTAGATAGAGCCCTGGCCTTGGAGTCTGGAATACCTGAGTTCAAATACAGTCTCAGACACTTACTAACTGGGAAAATCACTTAACCTCTGTCTGTCTTACTTTCCTCAGTTGTAAAATGAGGGTCATAATGGTACTTATTTCCTAGCATATTATGAGGATCAACTGAAATAATATCTTAGTTGTAACTGATACATTGTAGTTGCTTATCCCATTCCTTACTCCATCCACACTGGACTCATCACTATTCTTTGTTTATAGCCTGCACTTTTCCATTTCTTTCTTTTTACTTACATTATTTCCTATGACTGTCCCTTGTCTCTACCTGTTGCATTCCTATCTAGAATTTAAAGCTCACCTAAAATGCCTCTTCCTTCATGAAGTCTGCCCTGATATCCTTAGTTGGTAACATACTCTTTCACAAATCTCACAAAGCATTCTTCTACATTTATCATAAATTCCTTCAAAATCTCATTATCTGTATTTGTGTTATCTCCCTCTTAGATGTAAACTCCAAGAAAGAAAGGAGAGTAGATACTTACATGTTGAATCTCCCCTGATGCTTATGGAGAATGGCACCTGCCTAATTCTAATAAGCATAATAAGTACTTAATACTCTTTGCATTACCTAATCATGTTGGAAATTAAAGAGTGAAAATGCCTAATCAGACTTCTGTAGCATTTGAATTGGACACTTTGAAAGATGACCAAAGGAATCACTGTGACCCCACCTCAATTCTGGGCATCTTGCTTCTGATGTTTCTTGAAATCCTTGTGGGTGTGGTTTTTTTCTTTTTTTTTACTTTAATCATTCTCACTTAACTGTCACTTCATTCTAGACCTTGGAGAATACCTCTGGGTTAGAATACTCCCTGCCAGTGTGTTGGTCCCAGGATTTAGTTCCTCTAAAGGCTCTTGTACATGCTCCAGTCAGATTTTCTTTGGATGTTAAAGCCAGTGGTTCACTTCCCAGGACCTCCCGCATCTCAGCTGAAGGGCTTTGGCACTTGGTTTGGATTCATCACTGAATTCCTCCTCACTTCTCTCACAGTGGGTTTTCTGCCAGGGACATGTTGGGGGCTAGCCAAGTCCTCTTTCTCTCTAGTGTTGCCCAGCTGCCAAAGTCCCATGCTTAGAGCCATCTCCTTCATTCACCTGGCCTTCCCCTAGTGAGATGTTATGTTCTAATCATGCTCCCTGCTTGTACACATCTGTCATCCATCCAGTAAACTTCTATTCATCCAGGTAAATCCCCCAGGGTGTCCTTGGTCATAGAAGCCCTGAAGGGCCTGTCTTGTTGAGTGAGCCTTGTTAAAAGTTTTTTGTTTATCTCTCTGAGACTTGACTTTCTATTCAACAAAATGTGACCACCTAGGGGATCCCTGAACATGTCCTCTCCTGAATTCCTCTGGCAGGAGCTAGTCCACTGATTGCATCTCTTTAAGTTGCAGGGGTGTGTTAGTTTCTTCCAGCTACCCAGCTCATTGGTCATGAAAATGACTTGAACTTTTCTGTATGAGTAGGGCTGAAAGTTGAAAAATAATCTTTTGAGCTGGGGAATGCAAACAGGACCATATTTCAACTAGATAAAGTAGGTAGAACCTGCCTGTCTATGCTACAAAGGTAGAGGGAAGCCTTTATTTTTTTTTCTTTCCTCCCAACTTGAGCACTATGGGATCTAGAATATTCATACTCGGATACATGTTTCTTTGGGTTAGACCTGTTCTTCTATAGGCAGTCTCAGTCTCCACCTATTTTTTTCATTAAGAGAACATAAGATACTACTGATTCAATCACAATAATAATGGAAATTAATATCTTTTGTTTTTCATCCCCATTTTTTCCAGACATTTTCCTATCACATTCCTCCCTAATGGGCCATAATTTGTAACAAAGAATTTAAGAGAGACAAACAACAACAACAACACACCAAAAACAGACATGGAGAGGTAGAGAGAGACAAAGACAAAGAGAGAGTGACAAAGACAAAGTGAAACAGAGACAGAAAGAGACTGAGACTGAGAAGAAAAATATTTTTAAAAGTTCAGCACAACTAATCAACACACCAATTAAATTGAACATTATATTTAAAGTTCCACATCCATAATGCCCCAACTCTTCAAGGAAAGGACGTAGGTAGGTACATATTTCCTACTTTTATTCTGGGCCAAATTTGATCATTATAATTATTATTTTTTAAATTTTCTTTTCTTTTTAATTTATAGAATAAAACACGGATTTCTAGAACATAGTATAATAGAAGATGGTTGCATATGAACTGCAAATTTATTGTACAACTTGCTATTTGCTATTCTTTTAAAACATATAATAAAGTTATTTTGTAAATTTCATTTTTCCCCTTTCTTCCCACCCTACCCTTGAGATGTCTGCCATTAGATACAAATAATTATATATGTAAAATTATTCTATACATATTATATTTATCAATTCTTTCTCTGGATGAAGATATTGTCTTTCTTCAAATGTCCTATATTTTTGTGTATTTATAATTGTTGAAATTACTTATTTGCTCAAATTTGTTCTTAAAAAAGTATTGATGTTAATGTATACAATGTTCTCTTGGTTCCACTCATTTCACTCTTCATTATTTCATGCAAGTCTTTCCAAGTTTTTCTAAGGTCATTGAGCTCATTATTTTTTATAGCATAGTAGTATTTTAATCAAAATCATATACCATAAATTATTCAACTATTGCTCAATTTATGGGCATCCCTGCAATTTCCAATTCTTTTCCACCACAAAGAAATCTGCTATAAGCATCCCATTCACATTCAAAGTTGCAATTACTATTTGTGAATTTACCTCTGTATGGGATGAAAAACCCCATTAAAAATTTAATCAAGAACATGGAGGTTTCTCAGGATAAAGACAGGAAATTTTTATTCTCTTCCCCATGGGAAGAGGGCAGTCCTCTCCATGATGGATGAGTGAGAGGAGGCACACAATATGGGAAGAATATAGTGTTTAAACTCTAATAGAGCAGGGTCATACTTCCCCCATTGTCCCTCACTCCCATTGGTTGGAAGGGTCTATCAACAATGCAATATTCACAATGCCAATGGCAACCATAATATTCTGATATGGCTATTAATCACAAAATATACCAGGCTCTCTACATGGGGGATAAAGCTAGAGCATTTATCAAAATACCAGAAAACTGAGTCCCAAAAGCAGAAAGTCAAAGCATCACAGTAGCTTTGAAGTTGGCACATGTAATTAATATAGTAAACACCCACATTGTCAAGCCTTCCAAACAGAACAGGCTACCTCAGGCAAAGGTCCTCATCTCCCCCCTCATGGCAACTGCTCAGCATCCACAAAGCTTGCTCCCTGCAACTCTACCTGTAGTTTCTGTCCCTGGCAGTCCTCGGCAGGAGACCTTAGCAGAAATTCTGGCTGGCTCATAAAAGAGTTCTCACCTCCACCTCCACCTGGCCACTACCACTGCCTCTGCTGCTGCTGCTGCCACAGCTGCCAGTCACTTCAGGAACTCTAGCTTAGCTCCAGCTCCCTCTTGCTCCATCCCTTCCTGTTATGTCAGCAAGTCCAACAGGCATGGAAGATCTTTAAATCCCATAACCCTTACAAAGGGTGACCTTTGGGTGTCCTTGACTCCCATTGACTGGGAGGCAGGGCTTACAGAAGTGGGAAAGGGGACAAAGGACAGAGACTAGGTGGGGGTTGAAAGACTCCTAAAAGGGCTTAATACTGATTGACAGCAGCAATGAAGGGGGAAGGGGGAAGCTTATACTCAAGCCTGCCACTAGATTCCAGGACACAGTCTGCCAAGTTTTCACATCCCATTGACTTCCATCCTACTTTTATTCACTATTTTCCTTCTCAGAATCTTTTTTCTAACCTTATCCTTGTCACTCCCTCTCTCACCCTGTCCCCCAGTTTTCTTGTATCTCTAAAAGTTCAGAAGACTTCTGTACCCTTCCAGATGTACATGTTGTTTCCTCTTCAACTCAGATGAGATTAAGGTTCCAACATTATCAGCCTTCCACCCCCACCTGCTTCCTCTGTATTAGTTCTTCCTTTCATGCCCCATTTTAATGATATAATTGCTCCTTTTTACCTTTTCCTTCCCAATTTTGTTTTTATATAATCACTGCATCATCTACAACTCAACCCCAACCTTTCTTTCAAGGTAGATTAGTACTGGTGACAGTTTTAAGAATTATTACTATACGACATTCAGTCTCATTAATGTTGTTACTATTTTTTTTCTTCTTTCCATTTATATAGTTATAGTTATTTTGTATATAATTTTCCTGGTATTCTTCCTATTCATAATTTCTTATCCTGTGGTTTTCTTTTGCAAAGAAAATATCCCTGGGAGTTTGGAAATATATTATTGTCTATTATTTCAGGATGAATTAGTTTTTTAGATTAACGTAATGAATTATTGGAGAGATTTGAAGAGGATTTACCAGTTCTTTTGGGAACAGACTAACTTTATAGGTTTGTATTTCTTAGAAGTCTGACAATTACCTGAGGCTTTCAGAACTATCAGATCTTCCCTTTCTTAAGTTTTTTCATATTCAGAGCTGAAGAGGCAGGGACCATGGAAAGAATAGTTCAGCCTGCCAGTAGAACCTGGTGGAGCCCACTGACCCCTCAAATATTCCTTATGAGAACCTACTGCAGAAGGATCCTACCCATTGCATCTTATCTCTTTGGTATATCTGGCTGCCTCACTTTTCTGAGCTTACTTAGTTTTTTCAAGAATAACTAGAAATATGCAGTTCTGCATTTGAGTCCCTAGTAATCTGTAGTTCCTTCTTTTTGGGAAGGAGTAGGGCATCTGGAGTAAGACTATGAATTAGGAAGGCTACTTAGGTCCCTGAGGATAGCTGAGACCCATGAGAAAGTTATGGGGTATACCAGCCTCTTGCTATTTAAAGAAAGGTTAAGTAAAGCTGATTTTTAAATTTGCAATTCTTCCACTCATTGTTCCTAGTTTTGCCCTTTGTGCTAGAAATCTGAAACAAAGTATTATCTATTTTCTTTGTTTTATCCTTTAAGACAACATTTATGCCTCCACTAATTCTTTTCTCCCAGTTCAAATAAAAAAAAAATTGATCTTCCAACAAATCCTTGATATAGCATGAACTTGAAGACCTCTACCATCCTATTTCTCTTCTGGACCCATGACAAATTATTAATGTTCTGAAATATGGTACTTAGAATTGGATGCAAGACTACAAATGTGGTGTAACCAGAGTAAGAATGCAGCAAAACTGTCACCTCCTGCTTGAAAATTGTTCCTTTTTTAACATAGTACAAGAATAAATGAGTGTTTTGTTAATTATCACATCATACTTAAACTTTTATTTCTATGAAATTCTAAAACCGATCATTAAAGAGATGGTTAGTGAACACTTAGATTGAGGAGTAGTGATTACAAAAGCATCTACATGGCTTCATTAAGAACAGGTCATGACAAAATAAACTAATTTCCTTTTCAAAAAGTTTTACAAAACTATAACTACCAACTGAGTAGATAAGAGCATCTATATCTATGTAAATCTATTCTATAGGTTTATGTAGATTTTAGCACAATTTTTGACAGAGCACTGAAAGTATTCTTGTGGAGAAGACAAGAGAAATGGGGCTTATACCAAGTGTTCTTAACCTAAGGTCTGCAAAAAAAAAATACATACATATATGTAAATACACTCAGAGATTACACACACGCACACACACACACACACACACACACACAAATAGTTTGATAACTATTTCAAGAAAATGGGTTTCCTTTGTAATTCTATGTATTTTATGGAAATTGAATTAATAATACAATTTGAATATGGGGTCCATGGGCTTCACTCAGCTGCCAGATAAGTTCAGTGGCACAAAAAGGTTAATACTCCTCTGGATTAGATGAAAATATAATCAGATCAATTCAGAAATGGTTGGATGACACTTTTTAAAAAGTAATTGCTAGGGCAGCTAGGTGGTGCAGTGGTTAGAGCACAGGCCCTGGAGTTAGGAACCCACTAACTAGCTAGTGTGACTAGGCAAGTCACTTAATCCCAATTGCCTCAGAAAAAAACAGTCCAAAAAACAAACAAAAAAGTAGTTGCCAAAGGTTCAATGTCAGCACAGCAGAAATTAGATGTAGATCAATACCTAACACCTTACACCAAGATAAACCCGCAATAAGCATAGGAGTTAGATTTAAGACAGGCCTGCACAACATATTGCCTGTGGGCTATTTTGGCAGGCCACAAGAGGCCCACAGGGTGTATGTTGTGCAGGCCTGATTTAACAGGCAGAATTACAATCAAATTCAATGAACCAGGGGAATTTTTTTTTCATATCTGTGGATGGGGGAAGAGTTCATGTCCAAACAAGGCAAAGAGAGAAGCACAAAAATTAAAGTGAACAATTTTAATGAAAGAAAATTTTTAAAAAATATACAAATAAATCCAATGCTGCTAAGATAAGAAGGTAAATAACTAACTGGGAAAACGTTTTTACAAGAAGTTTCTCTGACAACATTCTGGTTTCTAGGATATTTAAGGGACTTTAAGAACAAGCTGCTTTTATAATAGACAAATGCTTGAATGATATGAATGGTTTTCTTTTTTTTTTTTAATTGAAATATATTTTTCCAGTCAGCAAAATGCAATCTATCTTGGGGAGGCTAGGTGGTGCAGTAAATAGAGCACCCGCCCTGGAGTCAGGAGGACCTGAGTTCAAACACGGCCTCAGACGCTTAAAATAAAATTAACCATGTGACCTTGGGCAAGTCACTTAACCCCAATTGCCTTACCTTCCCCCCTCCAAAGAGCAAAAGAAAATATACACTCTATCTCCTTCCCATTCGACCCTTGCTTACCCAATTGAGAACAATAACAAAACCCCTTTTATAAACGTGTATAGTCAAGCAAAACACCTTACCATGTTGGCCATGTCATATTTACATACAAACACATATACACATACACATATGGAGATGCATGCACACATGTCTTCATATATATACATACACATGCATGTGTATATGTGTGTATGTATGTATGTATGTATGTACGTATGTATGTATGTAATCTTGGAGACATTGCAGGTTGAGTTCCAGACCATTGCAACAAAGCAAATATCTCAATAAAGTAAGTCACACATATTTTTTTCCCAGTGCATCATAAAAAAAGTTATGTTTATACTATACTACTAAGTCTGTAATAGTATTATGTCTAAAAATCCCCAAGGTACATACCTTAATTAAAAATACTTTATTGCTAAAAAAAAAAACAAAACCTGCTAACCATTACGTGAGCCTTCAGCAAAGTAGTAATCTTTTTACTGGTCGAGGGTATTGCCTTGATATCGGTGGCTGTGGACTGATCAGGGTGGTAGTCACTGAAGGCTGGGGTGGATGTAGCAATTTCTTAAAATAAGACAACAGTGAAGTTCACCTCAGTGATTGACTCTTCCTTTCACTCGAACACTTAGAGGCCGTTATAAGGTTATTAATTGGCTTAATTTCAATATTGTTGTGTCTCATGGCATAGGGAGGCTTGAGAAAAGAATAGCAGTTGGTGGAGCAGTCAGAACACACACAACACTTATTGATTAAGTTCCCTATCTTATATGGGCACGGTTTGTGACACCCTAAAACAATTACAATAGTAATATCAAAGATCACTGATCATAGATCACCATAAGAGATATAGTAATAAAATAAAAAAACTTTGAAATATTGTAACAATTACCAGATGTGACGCAGAGACACAATGTGAGCACTATCTATTGGAAAAATGCCACTGATAGACTTGCTCAATTCAGGATGAGCCACAAAACTTTAATTTTTAAAAAATGCCATATCTGTGAAGAGCAATAAAATGAGGTATGCCTGTATAACACAGACTCACACATGCACAATCACAATATGCATATGCACACATACGTGTACACATACATATACATATGCATATACATATACATGGGGTATCTGGATGACTTAGTATATAGAGGTCTAGACCTATAGTCAGAAAGACCTTAGTTCAAATCCAGCTATGGCCACTTGCTAGCTATGTAGTAACTATACTTGGCCAAGTCACTTAATTTCTGTTTGCCTAGGAGGCAGCTAGGTGGCTCAGTAGAGAGAATGATGATCCTGGGTTCGAGAACATCTCAGTTCAAATCTGGATTTAGACATTAGGAGCTGTGTGACACTGAGTAAGTCATTTAACCTCTGTTTGCCTTAATCTGTTGGAGAAGGAAATGACAAGTCACTTTAATAACTTTGTCAAGAAAACCCCATAGACAGTATAGTCCATGGGATTATGAAAAGTTGGACACAGCTGAACAACAACAATACATATACGTAGAAGTGGGTAGAATTTCTCATTATTCTTATGGAATCATGGTTGGTCATTATGTGAATTTTTCAAAATTGTATTTCTCTACAATATTATTACTGCTATATACATTGTTCTTTTCGTTCTGGTGACTTCCCTTTGCATCGATTATTTTATGTCTTTCCAGGTTTCTTTGAAATCATCCCTTTCTTTCTTTCTTGAACTGTTCAGCACTCAATCATATTCAGAAACAAAAACATATTCAGCCATTCCATATTTGATGGGTATTTCTTCAAATTCCAATTCTTTGTACCTCAAAAAATATGGGAATTTTTGTGTATCCTTAGAGGTTTTCTTTAGACTACTCCCTCCATTATTCTACTTTCCCTTTAATTTCCCACTACTCTATTTTCTTACTACTTCCTTATTGGATGAAATGTATTTCTATACCCAACCATGTGGAGGCAGATGGATTTGACTCAGTGGGTAGAGTTCTGGGCCTGGAGTTAGAATTCTTTGTGTTCGAATCTGGCCTCAGACATTTACTAAGTATGTGACCCTGAACAAGTCATTTAACCTCTGTTTTCCTTAATCCATAAAAGTAGGAATAGCAAACCACTCCAGTGTCTTTGCCAAGAAAACCCCATGGACAATATTGATGTGCTATGGTCCATAGGGTCATGAAGAGTGTGCCCATTCTTCTTTCCTTTGACCACTTAACATGAGAGTGAAGTTCAAGTATCAGACACCCCCCTCCCCATATTGTTTCTGTGGACTTTGAATCATTCAAATGATATGAAATATTTTTCTCTGCTTTTCTTTTTCCCCTCTCTTCTCTTAGCATATTCCTCTTTTTCTCCCTTCCCCTTCTTATTTTAGGCAATTAAGACAAGAGAACCACTCCCAGGTCTTTTGTATAATTAGACACACTCTGTGGGCTCTGATGATTATAGAGTTCAGAGGGGACACATAAGTCATCTCCTTATATTAGAATATAAACAGTTTATCCTTGTTTAGTCTTTTGTCATTTTAAATTTGTGTTTTCCTTTTTTATATTTCTCTTAATTCCTGTATTTAAACTTTAAAGTTTGTATGTCATTCTGATCTTTTTATCAAGAATGCTTCAAAGACTTCTATTTCATTAAATATCCATTTTACTCCTGCTTTTTATTGGTGGTGGTGGTGTATGTCATTATTGGATGTAAACCAATATCTTTTGCCTTCTTGAATATTGTACCCCAGCCTGTCCTTGCTAAGTGGTAGCTGCTAAATCATGTGTGAGCCTCACTGGACCCCTCAGTATTTGAATTCTTTCTGACTTCTTGCCAGTATTTTTTTTTAACCTGGTAACTCTGGATTTTGACTATACATCTCTGGGAATTTTCATTTGGGGATTCTTATAGAAGATACCTTGTGAATTCTTTCCATTTCTACTTTGCCTTGTGGTTCTAAGAGATCTATGTAGTTTTAAGATTACTTAAAATATGTTGTCCAAGCTCTTTCCTTTTGGTTAAGACTTTCATGTAGTTCAGTGATTCTTTTTTTTCCTCCTTGATTCAAAGGTCAGTTGTTTTTGCTATGAGTTACCTTACATTTTCTTCTACTTTTTTCAGTCTTCTGACTTTGCTTTGATATTTATTATTGTTTCATGGAGGCATTGGGTTTTTATTTGGTCCATTCTAATTTTTAGGGGGCTTGTTGCTTGGGTAAGTTTTTGTACCTCTTGTGCCAACCTGCTAATTTGCTTTCCAATTCTTTATTCTATAACTCTCATTTATTTCCTCTTTTTTCCCTCTAGCACTCTCAGGACATTTAAAAATAATACTTAACAACAACTAAACTCTTCCTTGATTCATCCCTTCCTAGCTCTAAAGAAATTTGTACCAAGTCTCTGTTTTTCTTTGAGGTTTCTTACGCGCCATTTCACCACAATGGTGGGATTACATTTTGTTCATTCATCCTTCCTGCCCACTTTTTGAATTTGGATTTTATGTTAGTGCCAAGATCTACACACTTTTGGAGGAAAGTCTGAGTTTGTCCCCCTTCTGCTTTTTTGGGGGGAGGGATATTGAGTGTTGTATTATTCTAGCTTCTCAGGGATACCTTAGGCTTTAAATGGTCCCAGAGTAGTCTGATCCAGGGCAACATCAAATTACTGCCTCCTTGGTCTCAAATATGCAAATTTCCAACTTAGGTTTTAGCCTGAGCATCATTAGATTGCTGCTGGAATTATCTCCTCTCAGCCAGCTAGAAAGCTCTGACAGTCCCCAATGACAGAATGTCGTGCTTCCCTTTGATCAGAGATTCTTGCTATGGTTATTCCTCTGAAAGCTTCAAAATGGGATATAACCTGGAATTGAAACCCTGACGTTCTACTGGGAATTTGTGCCACACTACTATGATTGCTTCTGAACTTCCTCTTTCCTGAGTATTAGCCCAGGACCCTCAACTGTTTTGTCACCTACACCTTGGGGTAGAGTTCCCCTCCTCAGTAATCCTTAGATCTTTGACCTGAAACTGGGTAGTCAGCCACAAAGATTACAGTTGGTATCTGGTTTTGCATCCTGCATTATGTGTTCCCATATAGTTATTAAATTCTCTTGCCTTGGTACATATCCTCTCTTTAGGCTGGAGTGTTCCTTGTGAAATACTTCTGGCCAGGGTCCATCCCCAATGTCCACAGACTTCTCTCTCTGTTTCCTTATGCCGACCTGGTCTGGAAACATGGTCTGCTGTGATTTTTTTCTTGGATTTCCCCATAAAGATTCAGTCTGATGTTTGGAAGAGTTTGGGGAGTGGTACAGAACTCTCTGTGCTTCTTCCTGATAATTTGCCATCTTGACTCCACTTATAAACAGGCAGTTTTCTAAGTAAGAAAACCAAGATATCAATAGCAAGATTTTTTTAAAATACCAAAACACTAATAATTAGAATTCAAGTTAAAGCAATTCCTAAGTTCTACTTCAACTCCATTTAACTGACCAAGAAGACAAAAAAAAAATGAAATGACAAATGTTTGAAGGGGTATGGGCAAACTAACAGGGACACTAATACAATGTTGTTAGAAATGTGAATTCATACAGCTATACTGGAAAACAAATCATAACTATGCTCCAAAAGTATCTAGACAGTATCACATCCTTTGACCCAACGATGTAACAGCTACCCCCAAGGAGATCAAAGAAAGATTAAAAAACCCCATATATGCAAAAATATGTATAGCAGCTCTTTTTGTAGTATCAGAGAACTTGAAACTAAGGGGGTACCCATCAATCGAGGAATGACTAAGCAATGCTGCTATATGACATAATAATAGCACCTACCTCAAAAGATTTTTGTGGGGATCAAAGGATATATAATCTATATAAAACCTTTACCAAATTTAAAGTGCTGCATAAGTGGTTTTTATTATTAATGAAAATAATGAAATTTAACAGAAATGTGCTATAAGAATGATGAAATGGGTACTTTCAGAGAAAACTTGGAATATCTATATAAACATTTTATACAATAAGAAAAATTTATACAGTGACATTATAAAGAAAAGCAACTTCAAAAGATTTAAGAACTCTCAATACAATGGTAAAGTATAATGCTCCAGAGGGCTGAAGATAAAAGATGCTAGCCACGTCCTGACAAAAAGGTCAGGGACTAAAAGTATAGAATAAGATAGATTTTTGGACATTGCCAGTGAGGGAATTTTCTTTGATTGATTATGCTTATTAGTTATAAAGTATTATTTTTCTTTTTGTTATGTTAAAGTAAGGGAATGAGGGGGGAAATATTTTTAATAAAATGTTAATTAACCAAAAAAGGAAATCACTTGGAACTTTTCTTCCAAATCTATTCCTGGGACTAAAAGTCCTGGGACAGTAAGCTCAACATTAGTCAGTAGTGTGGCATAGCAGTCAAAAAAGTAAGTGAGCATTCAGAATGCATTAAGTGGAAGATTACTTCCAAGACCAGGAAGATGATAGTTCGACTGTGCTCTCCGCCTGTCAGACTCCATTTTGAGTAAACATCAGACACTTCATTTTAAGAAGGAAATTGAATAGTAGGAGAGTGCCCAGAGGCAGATGAATAGGAAAGTTGAAATCCTTATCCATGTCATAGGAGGAAGGACTGTTTTCTGGCAGAAGAGAAGACTAAGGGAGGGACAAAATATCTGTCTTCCAGAATTTGAAGAGCTCCCACATAAAGAAAGAATTAGATAACCCCCCCCCCCACCTTTCCTGCCTCCCATTTTCCCTAGTGGGCAGGATAGCTTGGACTAAGTTCAGGAAATCTCTTCCAAATCTCAAAATCTATGATTCTGTACGTTGCAGTTCTCCAAAGCCCACATATCTTTTCCAGACAAAATATTATATAACCAAACTTCCCCTATCTTATACTTGTAAAATTAAGTTTTGGAACCCAAGTATAAGACTTTAGTTTTACTCTTATTATTATGGAATAAAAATTCCTAATTCCTATTAATAAATTCTTATTAAATTTCTTCTCACTAGGTTCTCCTTAATAGTTCAGCATGTTGTACTATTTTGGGATATTGATTCTGTCATATAGCTATTCCTTTCACCTTTTGTTACATATTTGATAAAAATGTGTGTTTATGCCTTTATCCAACTCTTTTATTTTATTTTTTAACAGTACAAGACCAACCACAAATCCCTAGGCCATACCTCTAGAAACTTTTTCTAAGTAGATGTGGAATAATGGTTTCTTGATGAGTCAAACCATATAAATAATTCCAATACATCTAACAGCATTATCTTTTAACACATGATTCTCCATTTTTTCTTGCAAAATGAAAAATATATTTAATGTTTTATCAGATACTTTGCTAAAATATAAGTAAATAAAATGTGACATTCCTTTAATTCACCAGTTTAATAACTCTGTCCAAAAAAGAGGGGGAAAACAATGAAGTCAGAACTTCTGTAACAAAAGCTTCCAAGAAAAATATGAATTGGTTACAGGATATAGAGGAGTTAAAGAAGGATTTTGAAAACCAAAAAAAAGGGGGGGGGAAGGAGGTAAAGTTAGTGTGTTAGAATTTGTTTTTTACTGAAAAAATGCTAGTTCTGTTTATTATTCCTTCCTTTTCTAGATATTCAGTCTAGTCTTCTCCCGAATAGCTCTCTTCAGTATTATGCCAAAAATTGCAGTCAAGCTCTCTTACTAGTCTCCCATCTTGAGTATTCTGGTATCTTTTTCATCATCTTCAGTCTTTTTAGCATACTCCATTTCTTTAAGACTTGAATAGATCAAGGCCATCTTGATGCATTTTAATTATTTTAAGTATTAGTCATTATTTATTTTAGGTATTAGTCATTCAGTCAGTTAATAAGCTTTGCGTACTTCCTATGTGCCAGCCACTTTGCTTAGTGTTGGGGATACAAGAAAAAGCAAAAGCGGCAGTGTCCACAAAGAGCTCATTGGAGAGAAAACTTGCAACTAACTAGGTATGTGCAAATACATGTAGTGTAAATGTGAAGTAATATGGAAAATTAATGCACTTAGAGATGGGGGCTTTACTGAGAGATTCCTCTAAATTGTAGGCTTAGAGCTGAATACTGAAAGAAACCTGAAAAGTTTTAATCATTAGTCTGACCATTCTGGTCAATAATTCATTCTCCTTGGCAGAGAAAAAAGGAGAAGAAGAAGACTGAGGAGGAGGAGAAAGAGAAGAATTAAGTAGTTATAACATCTCTCTCATGTATGTTACTGTTCAGATCACCCTGATCAGCATCTTGTGCTTTTTAATTTTTGATTATCCTTTTTTCCCCTTCAATGTAGCTTTAAAATGAAAAAAAAAAAACTCCTTAAATTATTCTTCACTTTTCTCTTTAGTTAATTCTCAAATTTATTACTTTTAAAACAGAACTCATGTACACTTGAAACATGTGCTCATGATTACAGGATTTTGCAGATTTATATTCCTTCTCTGTTACTGGTTCTGCTTTTGATTGTCTTGTTACTAGTTGACTAGTGAGTGGGAGGTAGCTATGTTCTGCAGTGGACAGAGGCTGGGGCCTAGAGTCAGGAAGATCTAAATTCAAAGCTGACCTCAGATAGTTACTGACTAAATGACCCTGGGCAAATCATTTAATCTCTGTTTGCCTGTTTTCTCATCTGGAAAATGGGGATCAGAATAGTACCAAATTCCCAGGATTGTTGTGAGAATCTAATGACATAATATTTGTAAAGCATTTAGCACAATGCCTAACACATCATAAGTACTATTTAAATGTTGCTTATTATTCTTTTATTCAAAATTGGTTGGTATTTTCTATTTGCATTCCTGTCAGTCTCTTCTCATTCCTTCCATTTTTACTCCTTTTTGGAATTGTTATTCTCTATAGTTCCAGAATTGCCTTCTTGAGAATTTTATCTCTCCTAGACTGAGTTCTCCTGTAGTATTTTACTCTAGGGACTTCTACCTATTTTTTCTCTGAAATTTTTAAAGTTTACTCTTTTAAATTCTAGAATGCTTGTCAGAGTATGTCTGATTTGCCTTTTTTTATTTATCGGAAAGAAATCATATTCCCTCAAGGTCTCCATCCTTGTAACCCCAGTAAACTTGTTCCTCCATATCTGAGAGAATCAGATTCAAAATGAAATTCCACCTTATTGGTTCTTCTATCATTTGATGGTTTAAATTATCATTAAGGCAAATCAATAAGTTATTGACTGGTCAGCTTTTATTAGAAAGAGAGAGAGCTTCAGTAGGTGCCTCTGTCTCAGGCTTTTGATTTTTTTTATTGAGCTCATCTATTTCCTCTTTCTTTGTACATGTTTTTTTTTTTTTTTGCATTCTATGATGGCAAAATTGCTTCTGTTTTCCCTTTAATGATTTTCCTGGCCTCCATTCCCTTTACCTATCATGTTTCTTTTGAGTAAGACATCTATACAAAGTCATATTTCAGTTATGAGTCATATAACACTGAATCTTAGTGATACTTATGATGTTCAATGTGCCTCCTTAATGTTAGAATCTCTAGAACATTTTCCTTTGTTTCTATATTTTATGCATTTGTCAATAAATAGTAGAGGTCATGGATTTTTACTACTGGATGCTGGTTTGGATTTCCCCTACACTTTCCTCCCTTCTTCTAGGTTTCTTAATCATTATCTGTTTCATGTTGTAACCTTTCTATATGGTATCTTTTTTGGTGGATATATTCAGGCAGTTTTTTCTTCTACTTTCCTTTTCATTTTTAAATTACTCCAATTAGAATCACAAGATCTAGTTAAATATGTTCTTTCTAGCTTTTATTAAAACCAGAGGCCTATCATTTTTATATTTTAATCTCTTGTCCACAAATCAAAATACCATTCGTGGACATTTAACTTAATCTGCTATTCATTCTCCAATTTAGCCTTTCCTTTTCTGTATCTCTTACATTCCATGAGTAGCAGTGACTAAAACCCTGCCTATGACTCTGTGGTCTTCAATTTATTTCCCAAGACTATAACATTTTCAATACTTTTTAGAGTCCTTCTGGTAATATAATTTGTGCCCCTGAACTACTATATCTCATGTCTTGGGCTGAATGTATGAATGGAAGTTGAGGGTGCTTTTTATGAAATTAATATAATCTGCAAAATACAGAAGAGTGAGCTCATCTATAATTTCAGATATAACTTCAAACTGAACTATTAAAAAAATGGTTAGTGAATACCCAGAAAAGAAAGGAATGGAAAAATATAATGGAACAATAAACTATGTGAGTACATGGTTTCAGTAAAAACAGATTGTTTCATATAAACTTTATTTCTTTTTCTTTTTGACAGAGAAGAGAAAAGAGTACTAATTCATTAGGATTTTATCTCCTCTGACCACATACTATTTGCTGTAGTTTATTACATGGGACCTACCGGCCCAGTAGGAGCCATAACATCCACTAGGGAGCAGAAAGAGGCATATATCTATAAAGACTCAAAGGACATAAAGTAGATTCAAGGATTAAGTTTGGCAAATGACAAGAAAGCTGACTGGATTTAATTGAGAACTAGATCTGGACGTTAAGAATTGACTTATAAAAAGGAGTGGCCTCTAGAAGCCCAGACAAGTGAACCACTTAGGAGTGATACTAGGTCCTGATGGGGAGAAGGTTGAAGACACTGAGAAAAGAGAAAGGACATTGGGGCTTTGCAGTACTGGTGGCACAAGTTGCCTTGGTTAAATGTTCCCTAAATGTATATGTTAACTTTATACCTATCCTTCCCACAGATGCTATCTATAATTATGTTTTATAATTATCATTCTAAGTAGTTATTATAGGAAAATCCTTTGAGTAATTTTGGTCTAATATCTGGTAATTAAAAATAAGCTCACTGATGGGGGCTCATGAGATATCATTTGAGGTGTGCAAATTTACAGAACATTTCAAAACCTTTATTGTAGTCACCCTTTCGGTAACTGAACTAACAAAACTGAGTGACAAATTGAGAAGATAGCATAGAAGAGGTGTTAAAGAGGCCTTGATACAGAACTTTTTTATATTATTGTGGGTGGACCCCAGTAAGACCTCACAGGTAATCTACTTGAGAGACAGTATATTCTAGGCTTTTTGAGAAGGAATGTGAGGGTGTTTTATAAATACTATTCTAAGTATGCCATAATATTAAGTGCTCCATTCATTTTACAATTAAAAAACTAAATCCCAGGGAGATAAAGTGTCTTGTTCAAGGTAACCTAGGGATAATAAAACCACACAATGACTGAAAATGAACTCAGGTCTTCTGACTCCAGAACCTGTCTTATTTCTACATGTGATTGAGTTAATCCATAAATTTTGATTAAACCACTATTATTTACCAGGAACAAAAAGACAGTTAGATGGCTCAGTGGAAAGAATGTTGTACCTAGTCAGAAAGACCTGAGTACAAATCAGACCTCAGACATTTGCTAGCTGTGTGACCTTGGGCAAGTAAATTGTTTGTCTTTATCCAGTGGAGAAGGAAATGACAAACCACTTTAGTATCTTTGACAAGAAAACACCATAGACAGTATGGTCCATGGGGTCAAGAAGAGTTAGACACAACTGAATGACTGCACAAATCTGTCAGGCACTGTTCTGATGTTGGAGATCCAAATAAGAAGGAAAAAGACTATCCTGGCACTTACAGAGATTACAATCTAATGGGAAAAGACAAAAGGAAGTGGAAAAAGAAGAGGTGGAAAGAGAAGAGGTGGCAAGAAATGTGCCAGATAAAGATAGAGCCAAGATGACTAAGTAAAGTCAGGGACTCTCCTTAGCTCTTCTAAATTCAAATCCAAAAAAACATTAAATTAATGCCTTTGAATTCTGGAGCAGCACAACCATCAAAAGGATAAGGTGAAACAATTTTCCAGCCAAGACAACTTAGGAAAGCTCTGTCTCACTAGGGTGAGAGTGGAACTCATTCCTGCACAAACTGTGTAAGGACAGGCAAATCAGCAGTTGGCTGGGGGCGGGGGGGAGGTGGGGAGGGGGACTCAAACAGCATCAGTAGCTTCCAGAGCTCACAAGATACCAAGGGAATCGGACTGGGAGATTATATAAACCCTTTGCTAACATTGGGAGCAGGCCTTTGTTTCATTATCCACATAAGGTTTTGAGTAGCATTCCCAAAGGGATCAGGAGCACTAGGAAGAATGGGCTTCCTGGAAATATTCTGGAGTGGAAAAGTGTACTTAAGGTTACTCACAGATCAAAATCAAAGCACAGACCAGGAGAGCATTGAACACATTCTCTTAGATCATAACACCATGCAACAACTGATAACTAAGAGATGTCCCCAAATTATCTGTGAAAATAGCAGCAGGAAATACTAGAAGCTTGAGTTGCTCCTTTTATCCCTGGAGCAGCCAATTTTAACATAAAGTTAAAAGTAAAACAATGACTGGGAAAATGAGCAAATGACAAAAACAAAACAAAACAAAATAAAACAACCTGGCCAGAGAAAGTTACCAGGGTAATAGGTAAGATCAACGCACAAACTGGGAAGAAAATAAAGCCAAAGCAGCCACATTCAAAGCCTCAGAAAAAAAAAAAATGAATGGTCTCAGGCCCTGAAAATACTCAAACAGGCTTTTAAAAATCAATAAGTGATATAGAAATATATTTGGGAAAAGAAATGAGAGTGATTCAAGAAAATCATTAAAAAAGAATCAATAGATTAGATTGATAAATGAGGCACAAGCATATTGTAAAAACACATTAAAAAAGAGAATAGGTCAAATTATGAAAAAAGACAACAAAATCTATTGAAGAGAAGAATTCTATAAAAATAGGAATTGGCCAATGGAACAAGATATAAAAAAATTCACTGAAGAAAATAAATCTTTAAAAAGTAGAATTGGGCAACTGGAAGCTAATGACTCCATGAGTCATCAAAAAAAATGAAAAGAATAAAAATATTGATCAAATGTGAAATATTGTTAGGAAAACATATGACCTGGAAAATATAATGAGGAGAAATAATTTAAGAAATATTAGACTACCTGAAATCAATGATTTTTTTAAAGAGCCTTAGACATCATCTTCCAAGCAATTATGAAGGAAAACTGCCTTGATATGCTAGAACCATAGAGTAAAATAGAAAGTGAAAGAATTCACTGATCACCTCTTGAAAGCAATCCTAAAATAATTGCTCCCAGAAATATAGCCAAATTCCAGAGCTTCCAGGTCAAAGGGGGGAAACAAATCAAACAGCCAGAAAAACAAAACAAAACAAAACTTAAATATCATGCAGTCATATTCAGGATACACGAGATTCATTAGCATCTGCATTCGAATATTATATTCCAGAGGGCAAAAGAGTGAAAATTCAAACCAAGGACCTCCTACCCAGGTAATATCACAAGAAGCCTGATACAATATGATAAAAATGACATTTCTACCTAAATTAATTTACTTATTCAGTACCATACAAACTAAACTATCAAATATTATTTTATAAAGCTAGAAAAAGTATACAATAGAAAAATATACAATATACAGTAGTAAATGACCACAGTAATCTAGTGTCTAATAAACCCAACTATCTAAGTTTTGGAAAAAGAACTCATTATTTGACAAAAATTTCTGGGAAAACTGCAAAGCAGTTTAACAGAAACTAGGTATAGAACTTTATCTCACACCACATACCAAGATAAAGTCATAATGAATACATTATGTAGACATAAAAGGTGATATCATAAACAAATTGGAGAAGGATTATATAGCTTACCTGTCAGTATTTATTGCCAAACAAGTGATAGCATTATGGGAAGTAAAGTTGATAATATTTTTTATGTTAAATAGTTTTTGCACAAATAAAACCAATGAAATCAAGATTAGAAGGAAAAAAAGCTAGAAAAATTACAATAAACTTTTACGATAAAGTCTTCATTTAGAAAATATATAGAAAAAACTGAGTCATATTTATAAGAATACAAGTCATTCCCCAAATATTAAATGGTCAAAGTTTATGAACAGGTAGTTTTCAGACAAAGAAATCAGAGCTATTTATAATTGTAAAAAATGCTCTAAATCACTGTTTATTAGAGAATTAAGTACAACACCCACACGTATCAGATTGCCTAACATGACTAAAAAGAAAAATAATAAATGTTGAAGAGAATATGGGAAAATTGGAACACTAGCAAAAAGATGGATGGATAAACACCAATACTGTTAGAAGGTCTTTATCCAAAAGAGATATCAAAAAAAGAAAGAAAAAAAAAGAAAAAAGACCTATGTGTACACAAATATTTATAGCAGCTCTTTTTGTGTTATAAAAGAATTGGAAATTGAGGGCATATCGATACATTGGGAAATGGCTAAGCAAGTTGTGATTGTCAACAAATTGTGAGAAATTATTATTCTATAAAAAATGATGAGCAGGATGCTAAAAAAAAAAGCCCAAAACAAAACAGGAAAGACATATGTGAATTCATCTAAACTGAAGTGAGCAGAACCAGGAGAATATTGTACATTATAATAGTAATATTGTACAGTGATCAATAGTTAATGATCTTTTCTTAGTAATATAATGATTGAAGACAATTCTAAAGGACTCACAATGAAAAAAATGCTGTCCACCTCCAGAGAAAGAAATGATAGAGTCTGAATGCAGATCAAAGCATACTTCTTTTTTACTCTGTTAATTAATTAATTTTTGGGATGTGTGCTTTCTTCACAGAATGACTAATATTGAAATATTTTGTATGAATGCACAGACATAATCTAATAAATTGCTTGCTTTCTCAGGGAGGGGGGAGGTGATGATAGGAAAGAATTTGGAACTAAAAAAAAGAGAGTGTTAACAAATTTTGTGTCATTGAAAATGTTAAAAATAATTTTTAAAAAGAAATGTGTTAGGGGTGGCTAGGTGGCGCAGTGAGTAGAGCGCTGGCCCTGGAGTCAGAAGGACCTGAGTTCGGATCCGGCCTCAGACACAACACACACAGACAAAAATCTAGCCGTGTGACCTCGGGTCAATTGCCCTCCAAAAAGCCAAAAAAAAAGAAATGTGCTGGATGTTGTCATTATGGAGTAGTCCAAAGGAGTACAGCCAGATGTTAAGTGAGGCTTAGGCATTCTCTTTAAATGGAAGTTCTGAGAAGGGTTCTCTGCTCTGCCTTCCATCAGAGAGGATTCATGGGCAGAGGGTATTGGGATGATATGATCTTACAGGATGAGGATTTTTCTGGGTGGCACATGATGGATACGTACAAAAATGTAGTCAGGTGAGAAATGAAGCATTTTTTAAATTCCTATTCATTGACTGCCAATCAATCTCTACAAACCTTCTAGAATGAGTACCAAGTAAGGTCAGGAAAATCATGGATTCACTGAAAAACTTTTTACTTTCTAACTTTGACTCCTGAGTCTCTGTAGGATCCTCTTCTGCTACCTGTAATTGTAAACATAGACTACTCCATTTCTTCACTGAAAAAAATACCAGCACTTAAAACAAACAAACAAAAATAAAAGATCATTGCTCACATATCAAATGAATTGGGTGGAACAAATGGCATTGAAGGTCCTTTCTGGTTCTGGTTAGTCATCTATGTAGTCTATGCTTAGTATCATAACAAATTTTGTTGTTCCATCAATTTAGAGATGCTGGAGTGGTTTGTCATTTCCTTCTCCAGCCCATTTTACAGATGAAGAAACTGAGGCAGCCAGAATTAAGTGACTCTCCCTGGGTCACACAGCTGATACATGTCTGAAGCTAGATTAGAACTCAGGAAGAGGAGTATTCCTAACTCCAGGCTTAGCCAGCACTCTATCCACTGTGCCACTTAGATGCCCACAAATAGTATCTAAATAAACCAAACTATAAATTCCATGATGACAAGCATTTTATTTCAGTTTGATAGAATGGAAATAGCCCTGGAAATCCTAATCTGAGCCCCAGCCCTGCTACTTGCTAGCTTTGTGACAGTCAGCAATTTCCTTAACCTCTTTCAATCATCGTGGACTAAATAATCCCTAATGCCTCTTCCTTGTCAAACATTTAAGAGTCATATAAATTTTTAGAGAAGGAAATGGCAAACTAATTCAAAATCTTTGCTGAGAAAACCCAAATGAGGTCATGAAGAGTCAGCCACACGTGAAAAGAACAACAATTATTTTCAATATTAATGCCACTTCCATAGGGCTAGTTTGTATGCATTCATCATTGACCTTTAATTCATTTCTCCTGTTTTCTCCCTCTACCTGTACTTCTGTCCTTTCTATCTAATTGAAATCCTATATTTCACTCAGGAAGTAGCTAAAATCCTTCCTTCTTCATAGGTTTTCCCTAACCATCCCGATGATCTGTTTTCTAGACCAAACGATTTAGCCCACAAGTAAGAAAAGTGATGACTTGAGTAGTTCAATATTCCTCCAGTGTTTCTTATTGTCTTCTTATTTATTCAAATAGATTGCCAGAAGGGGTTTTGACTTTTCCTCCTTTTGTGTCTTCTGTAACACAGAATTGGAGGCATAAGAGTTCATAAATGATCTAGGATTGAGGATAGACAATTCTTTCATCTCTTATCTTAGATTGATGCCACATAACTAGGGTGGATTTATCTGACTTACATAGGATGGTGATGTTGGGATGCAGGAAAAACAGCAGCAACAGCACTTACAGCATTAGGGCCTGTTAGATTTTGTAATAGTGGCAGTTTTGACCTCTTCATGATATTGTGGATTAGAATGAAGAGCTAATTAGTTTGCATGACTGTCTTGTAGCTGCAGACCTGGATTATAGCAGGACATTTGTTTTTATGAAATCAGTTAGCAGCCAAGAAAGCCAATTGAAATGAATAGAAACTAATTGAAAGTAATGGAGAATTACCTGAAATATATTGCAAGTAAATTAAATTAATTGAAGGTAATTGATAGTGACTGGAATTAATAAAAAGTAATGGAAACAAATTGGACTTAATTGAAATTTATTGAAATTGAATTAAACTCAACAACTCAAAACCTATTAAACTTAATAGAATCTAATTGATATTAATTATAGTCAATGCTTAATAATAACAGAACAATCTTAAAGGATTTCCACAGGGTTTGTACAATGCTATTGTCTTAAAAAGTGAAAATAATTTCAAAGGAAGAAAAAAATGCATTCACGGGAATAAAATACAGCTTTGGAAATTTTGATTCCTCTTTGGAGTACCTAAATTAGACGCATTTGATTTTGATAGCAGCAGCTTTCTCAGAGGATTTAACAAGATAAAAATGGGACCACTTTTTTCTTTCTTCCTCAGGGAGGAGACTTTTATTAGAGTTTAATGAAAAGAGTTTACCTGTTAAAACATTAGCTTTGATTTGATGAATAATTTCTCCACTGGATGCTGTATCCTGGCATCTATCTTTTTTATGGGTATTTGTAGACCTTTAGTTTCTCTTCCTCTTAACTACAACGTATGGTAGGTCTCCTGAGTTTCTTCTTAGATTTCTCTCTGATTCCAGCTCAAGCTTGAATCCCCAGCTTCCTTGTCCCCCAGATCTGCACATTTGAAAGAACTAAACACCTTTGTGCATAAGCACATTAGGCAGTCTATTCAGTACAGCACTTTCCATTGTGAAATTATATTATATTGCCATGCTCTTCCAGGGTAGGTACAGATCATGAATGTATTTGTTAATGACCAAATTCTCCATGCTTTTGGCTTTTCTTTAACTTAATGAGTAATATAGAAGCATTGTTTTGTGAAAAGTAATTCCTACCCCCCAAAGAACTGAATCTGATCTATTATTTTTAATGAAATATTTATTGAATTGTTGGAGAAAAGTGGGTTAAATACACTGTGGGAAGTGGATGGCAATGTTGGAGAAGAGATAGAGAAAGCTGGAGGCAAAAGAATTAAACAAAAGAAGTTGGTCTTCACAATTCCCTGTATTCTTGCTCCTCTCAGAAATCTTCCCTCCAAGCTGAAAGCATCCAAATTCCTATTACCTGCTCCCCAGCCCCCCACATTCACTAAACCTACTCTTCTTTCTTTGATTCACACTAAAATGTAAATTACTGAAAACTTTCATGAATGTTATCTCTGCTAGGCAAGTAGAATTGGGGAGGGAAATATTAAGCTGACTCTTTCTATGAAAAGGGTAATTAATACTATTTATGCCATATATATAGATACAGATATGGTAGTGACAAGTTATCATCTCTAATCAGTCATCTTTTTCTCTCTTGACAAAGATATTCTTTGTTGGAGGGAGAGACTTCCTTATTAGGTGGAAGGGGAAGAGGAGAAGCTAGGTGGAAGATGAAGGAATGGTTAGTGGGTTAGCATGGCTTAAAAAATGCTTCCCATATTGTATTTTGTAGAATCTTGGTGTATATATAGTAACCAATTATGGATTCCAGGAGAAAATGCCCATGTTATTGATATTTGCCCTTTACAATTCTAAATCTGGAATTATTAATCTTTCAAAAATGCTTGTTATATGTGACGATCTTATACTTCATAATGTAAGTTTGATTTGCGATCTCAGGGATGTGGGCAGTCTCTCTGTCAGTACACATCCACACATATCTGTGACTTCTTATCCCATGAAATTTTTGTCTGCATTCTTTCCCCAGAGAGGTCTCATAGAAGGTGCTGGATGTCTGCCTTTGAGCTCTCCATATTCCACTGAGTACCTCAACTGGAGTCCTCAGTCTCTCTATTCCTTATCCTTTATTTGTCCACATAACTAGTTCACTTCTTTTTCTGGCCAGATATTTCCCTCAATGATACCCCTCACACCACTTACTGTTCTTTTTTACTTCATTTATATTCACTCAACAAACATTTACTGAGCATCTCTATCTGAAAAGGCACTGTATTAGTTTTAGATAATAACATACTGTGCCAGAAAAAATATTCAACCATAAAACATTTTGGGATTTTAAATGTATTGACATAATCCTTACATGCTGGGATTAGGGTTGGGGGTATGTTTGTATGTATAGTAAACAAAATATGAACATAGACTTAATATCATCTTCCCTGCTCACAGTATTGTATCAAGAAGCAATAACCAAGATTTCTTTTTTTGTGGCCTTCAAATGCTATTTATCAGTCATTTCAATCATGTCTGACTTTTTGTGATATCATTTGGTGTTTTCTTGGCAGAGATACATGATTTGCCATTTCCTTCTCCTGCTTATTTTACAGATGAGGAACCGAGGCAAACAGAGTTAGGTGACTTGCCCAGGATCACACAGCTAGTAATTAGATGAAGTCATTTAAACTCAGGAAGATGTTATCATGATTTCAGGCCCAGCACTTTATCCTCTGCCCTTGACTTTCTAAAAGCCATTATTATATGGAGGGAAAATCTGGATTTTTATATTCTTTATGCAAATATACTTAGGGTTTTTTCATTTGTTTATTTGTTAAGGGATAAACACAGCATGTACTGTGGTACCCTAATTATAACCTGGGTATCTAGTTCCAACACCCAAGCTTACTGTCAGTATCATTATAATTAGCTCATTAAGCCCTCACACTGGGCCCTCTACATGAAAGTGATCTAGGCCTACATTAAACAACTCAAAAGGACAGGCAAAAAGATTAGAAGGGATTGCTGGAGAAAATGAACCAAACAAACTTCTAATGAATTTAATCACCTGTCCCAGCAGGGCATTTGAAATCACTTAAAGACAAAGTAGTGGTCTGCTTTGATCTTTATCCTGGCAAATACTAGAAGACATTTAGGTCACAAGGATGCAATTCACTGTCTCTCCTTCTGAGAACCTTGATTTGGTTGCTTGGCTTACTCCCTAAGGGGTGAATGATCTGCCTTACTCTACCTCACTCCTACTACTTGTAAGTGAGTCAGGAAATTCCTTCCAAGTCCCTTAGTCTTTGTGAAAAGTAGTATTAAATGTCTGTGGCCAGGAGGGGACCAAGCTTGGTGTTCCATCTATATGGGACACTGGCACTTGGAGATACAAGATTTGCCATCTTCTGTATGTTATGACCCATGATGAACTAGCTAATAATATTGGTGAAAAGATTCAGCAAGTCTGAGAACAATATATTGTGCTGTAAGTTTGTTGAATAAAGAAAAACAATCATTGTTTTTATATTCAGTACCTTTATAGCTTATTAAGAATTGTAAGAGTTTATTCTCTGTGGCCATAGCTTTCAAGAATCCAGTGTTACCTATGAATTAGCATGACACATCCCAGGAAAGTTTAAAAGAGTTACAAGCACAGTGATAATTGTTTATCATCTGAGGGCCAGTCAGTCTAAGATTGGAGAGGATTAGCATTAACCTACATGATGGCTTTTTTAGCTGCAGCAACTATTATAGACCATTTATTAACTTAGAGAGAATTTGTGATCTGCATTGGTTAAAAGGGTTTCTATATTGATGAAAATGCATTTTTGGGAAGCATAGAATAAGATGGACAGATATTTATATAGCACCTTATATTGACAAAGCCATTTGTGTATATAATCTCACTTACCAAAGCCGTAGGTGCTGCAGGAAATTTGCATTTTACAGAAGAAGGAAACAAAACTCAGAGAGGTAAAGTGACTTTTCTTTGTTCATACAATTACAAAGTAAGAGACAGAAAGTTACTATTTGTAGAGTCTTGATTGGAATTTTCACAATTGTTTTTCTTGAAGATGGCCCACTTTTTTCCTTTTTTTAACCTGGGTTTTGGAGGGAATGGGCTATTTATATTTTTCCATATAAGAAGTATTTTTCCTTTCTTTCTTCCTTATTACCTTCATCCCCCCTTTTTTCCTTTTCTTCCCTTACTCACTCCCTCCTCTTCTATCTTTCTTCTTTCCTTCCTTCCTTCCTTCTTTCTTTCTTTCTTTCTTTCTTTCTTTCTTTCTTTCTTTCTTTCTTTCTTTCTTTCTTTCTTTTTCTTCTTTCTTTCTTTTCTTCCTTCTTTGTTTCTTTTTTCTTTTTTTCTTTCTTTCTTTCTTTCTTTCTTTCTTTCTTTCTTTCTTTCTTTCTTTCTTTCTTTCTGTCTTTCTTTCTGTCTTTCTGTCTTTATTTCCCTTTTCTCTCTTTCTTTCCCTTGCTTTTTTCTTTTTTCTCTCTCTTCCACTTTCTTTTCTTCCTTGTTAAATCTTCTTATGCTATAGCACTAATAAAATGTAATTTCCAATTTACTTGTCTATCACTTTGCTGCCTTCACTTAAATGAAGTTTTTTTCTTCCTTTCAGAGAATAGTTACCCAAGCTCATGTTTCTATGTCATGGTGTGGAGTTTAACAAAGATCCTGAGAAGCTTTTTATCCTTTCTGCTATAAGGAGATGGTACATTTTTTCATTAATCAGGATACAGCAAAAAATCAAGTTGGAAGCAAATATTATGTCATTATATTGTTAGTTCCTGTGTAGTAAA
Organism: Gymnobelideus leadbeateri; assembly: GCA_011680675.1. Classification (NCBI taxonomy): domain Eukaryota; kingdom Metazoa; phylum Chordata; class Mammalia; order Diprotodontia; family Petauridae; genus Gymnobelideus; species Gymnobelideus leadbeateri. The sequence continues at coordinate 70,959 of WOXC01009805.1, read as the reverse complement.
TGACCTACTTGAGGTATAAGCTCAGGTCAAAGCCTATTGGAATTTGATAAAATGTGGTTGGTGAAGCAAAAGTCCAATTTTGAAAAATCTACTAAATCAGAGTTGAGCATGTCAATATGTTTTCTTTTCCACATGCTTTGTTTTTCTGTTTGAACACGAATATATTTTTATAAAATGATTCCCCTAAATGGCTGGGTACCCACTGGTAAACTGATCCTGAAGAAAAGTTATCACATATGTTAATAAACACACAAAGTTATAATTGGCTGTGTGGTCTAATGGAAGAAATATCATCTGGGTTCAAATTCTGACTCTGCTATCAATTTCCTATGGGACCTTGCTAAACCTCTTCTGAGTCTCAATTTGCTCATCTGCAAAATGGGAGAGTAGGACTAGATGAATTTTAACATCACTTCCAGGATCAAATTTTATGAAAGAATATTAGGTGAATTATATGTCAAATTCTGTACCCAACATCAGAAATGCTTGGAAGTCCTGTATTTAATTAAAGACCCATTTTCAACACCCCCCCCCAACACCCACCACTCCCCTGTACATTACATCAGATGTTCTGGTTAAAATATTATTGGTTGCAAGCCTAGATCTTTTGCCTTTTGAAATATCATACTCCAAGCTCTCCATTCCTTTATAGGGTAGCTTATAACTCTCTTGTGATCCTATGGTTCCTCAGTAACTGATTCCTTTCTGGCTGCTTGCAATATATTTTCTTTGACTTAGAGTGCTCTGAATTCTGCTATAATATTTCTGTCAATTGATATTTTGGTGTTTCAGTATGTGACAAATGGATTTTGTTTATTTTTTCTTTGACCTTTATTTCTAAGAGATCTGGGAAATTTTCTTTTATGATATCTTGAATTGTGATATGTTGGCACTTGTTTTGGCCATGGCTCTTAGATAGCCCAATAATTCTTAAATTATCTTTCTTCAACTGCTTTCCATCTCAGTTGTTGTGCTATAAATAACTCACTTTTTTCTATTTTTGACTTTATCTTAATATTTCTTGATGTCCCATAGAATCATTAGTTTCTATATCACAAGTTTTAATTTTCAGAGTTACTTTCTTGAGTAAAATTTTGTTACTCTTGTTTCAAGTTGTTAATTCTCTTTTCATAGCTTTCTTCCTTAGCTCTCATTTCGTTTCTATTTTTTTCTTTATCACTTTCATTTGGTGTTAAAAATAATTTTAAACTATTGAAAATAAAACAAAAGCAACTCTTACTTTAACTCTTCCAAACACATGAGCCCAAACTGCATTTTTATTTGAGGTTTGTCTTATAGATGTTTCCAATTAATTCACTTCTAGGTTTGTGTTTTGAACTTCCTTGCCCTAATAATAACTCATTATGGTGAATTTGTTTGTTTGTTTGTTTGTTTGCTTGTTCTTCCAGATTACTTTAGGACTTTGGACTTGATGTTAGTGATGGACTCTGTCCACTTTTCAGGAGAATGTTTGCCTCTGAACTTCTTTCCTCTTATCATTTCCTGCTGCTTTCAAAGCTCTGTCTGGGGCCTGCAAGTTTTTGGTTCTTCCAAAGTGACATGATCCAGGGTGAAGTCTGCTTACTGCCTTCTTGGTCTGAGCTCTGGAAATTTCTGAGTGAAGTCTGGGTTTGTTGACTTGTCCCCATTTGGAAGTTTGAGTAGACAGCTCTCCTTTAGATTGGTACTCCTGTCTTGGTCATCTGATTGAAGGCTTCCACACTGGGTTAAGGGATAGAAATAAGTCCTTCCTTTGCTACTGGAATCAGAAGCCTTCATCTGCTCTGTGCTTCCTAACTTGCTCCTTGTTTAGTATATAGGTAGGGTCTCCTAGCAGCCACTACTTTCCACCACCTCCCTGTGCGTATCCCTCAATAGTCTGACCACAACTGAATAATAGGCTACAGAGTTTCTAGATGTTTGCTGAATTATGTGTGAATTCAGGGATCCCTGAAGATCACTTCCTGCTCCAGTGCCTATCTTGGCTCTCTATTAGTCTCTGTGCAATGGAATGTTCCATACGTACACTCTGGGCAAGACCCCATTTTCAGTGCCTGAAGGTTTCTTTGCCTGCCTTATTAAGCTACTTTTGGATAGAACATAGCTCACTGTGAATTTTTCCTGGATTTCCTCATCAGAATTTGGTCAGGTACATTTTCTAGTTCTTTGTGGAAGAAGCTTGGTGAGGAAATTGCAGAGGAATTGCATCTTCTCTACCATCTGTATGTCTGAGTGTTAGACAATTAATTATAACTCTCATTTCTCCTTCTCTAGTATGATATTTTCCCTACCTGGAATGTTCTTCTTTTCCATCTCCTCCCATTAAAAATGATTCACACACTTCAAAGTCTAGATAACCTCCTAACTCATTCATGAAGACTACCTTTAAATTAACTTGAATAACATTTATTTTAATAAATTCTTAGTACAGCATGAATAGGTAGAGATTCATTCATTCCTCAAGTTTCTGAGGATTTCAGTAAACTGTAATCTCAATGTACCAAAGGTATAATATGGCAGTTAAAATGCTAATGAAGATCTGAGGTCTCAGAACATATATATATATATATATATATATATATATATGGTCTGGAATGATAAGAGTTACAATCTTGTGATTCTCTGCTCTGGTCAGATTTCATTGTGAGTATGATGTTCAATTATAGACATGATTTCTTTTTTCAGGAATAACATTGAAAAGCATTCAAAATAAGGCTACTGGGATACTCAAGGAAATTGAGATAATGCAGTATGAGAATTTGTTGAAGGAATTGGTGGTAATTAGTCTTGGGGGTGGAGATTCATTGTCTTCCAGTATTTGAAGAATTAGACTTACTCTGCTTGGTCCCAGAGAGAAGAGATAAGAACAGCAGATGGGAACTATTAGAGAGGCCCATCTAAATTCTATGTATAATTCAGGATATCCAAAAATGAATGAGTTGCTTTGGGAGTTAGTGGGGTTCTTCTTGCTAGAGATCTTCATGTAAAGGCTAAATACCTATTCAAGTATCTTGTAGAGGGAATTCTGGTTCAGTTATGGGTTGTACTATATGGTCTTTTAGTTCTTTCTAGTTCCAAAATTTGGAGAGTGTGATTTTGTGTAATGATCATTCTCATCTATAAATTCCCATGTTATTTATTAACAGTTACTCATATGGACCTTATACAAAGCCTCATATTTAGTTCCTTGTATCTCATACCACTCTAGAGTATAAGCTCCTTGTGGACAGAATCCATGACATGTTCGCCATATCCTCCATAGTACCTTGCACATAGTAAGCACTGAAAACATGTTTACTGAATGTGTGGGAGAATGACTCAATGTAATCCCATTAGGTGTTATGGGATTTTGTTCGCAGCCAATTGGCCACTTTGCTAAATAAATCAAATTGTATGTTATTTCTATGGAGAAACTTGTATACCATGTTCTGATAAAAAGAAGAAAAATAGATTATTTCTCTAATTTTTCATCATCATTCAGAATATTGCTTGAACCCATCAGCTAGTCCAAGTCAAATTTTGATAAAATTGTATTCAACTAAATTAAATCAATGTCATTAATTGCCACAATGTGTAAGGCACTGTGATACAAAACCAAATAACCCCTTCACTAAAAGAATTAATATTCTACTTTGCTAGGGATGAGAGAGAAATATAACATTCACAAAAATATGCACAAGGATAATTGAAGGAGGGAAGAGCACTAATCACTGAAGGGAGGAGTCAAGGAAGCCTTCATGGGGGAGGTGGCACTTGAGTTGAGCCTTAAAGGCAAAAACAAGACAAGAGCAAACTTCTATTATTTCTCCATGAACAGGAATAGGTAAGACATTGGGACTGAATGCTAAATTTGTTTTTCATTAGGTTATGAATCTTAACTCCTCTTTGCTCTGTACTCCCAATATTTGTGACACTGGCATTGTCTCATTCCTCTTTGCCATGCCACTGAACCAGAAGAGGGAGTGTCTCTTCATTCAGCTTTGGTTTGGAGTAGAGTACAAATATGAAATTTCAAATAGAAGCATTAGCAGGATTTTCAGAATGAAAACTAAGGCTCCACTCTTCAGGTCCCTATTTATCACTTCAGCTAAGTTAATGGGCCTCTCTGTCGGCACCACCCTGGCATCAGGCAGGCTTGCCTGCTGGATTGCTGATTATCAGGGTGATTTTATAACCAGAGTCACACTGCTGGGCAGCAATACGGATTTCTCCTCTCCACCCTATTGAGATGGTTCTGGCTTCCTGCTGAAACATGATTGCCTTTGATTAACCACTAGAGTTTAATTATAAAATGGAAACAGAAAAATATGTAACATGATTTTTTTTTCATACTTTGAAGATCTGAAATATATTTTGGAGGTGTTTGGGAAAGAATACATGGGTAGGGAAGAGAGGGGTATGGAAAATTGAAGCAATCATTTCCACTAGAAACCCAAGAAGGCAAAAGGCATGATATATGAGTTTTAAAATCCTATTGAGTCAGAAATTAATATTTAAAGAAAAATAAGACATGTAAATATATTGAAACTTATTATTTATACTCTTTAAGACTACATTAGTTATATAATCAATACTTAATGAATCATGACTAAAAGAAACATTATATAAATTTTGTCTCCCAGTGCATATCCCTACCAAGGTCTCTGAATACAGTAAGTGCTTAATAAATGTGTGTTAAATTGTCACAAAGTTGAATCTGCTTTCCTCCATTTTTATAAAATGAAAAACATTTTATTTTCTGTTTAAAATTTCCTTCTTTTCCCTTTCCCCACCCATTGATAAGGCAATAAATAAATAAAAAAGAAATAATAAAACTCATTACAAATAGGTATAGCCATGCACAATGGATTTCTGCATTAATCACATTCTCCCAAAAAAGAAAAAGAAAAAAAAATTGAAGAAAATATACCTTAATCTGTACTCTATCAGTTCTTGTTCTGGAGGTAGATTGCATGTTTCCTCATGAGTCCTTTGGAATTGTGGTGGGTCATTGTTTTGATTAGAGTTACTAAGTCTTTTAAAAGTGATTGATTTTCTTCACAATATTGTTATAAAGGTATAAATTATTTTCCTAGTTCTGCTCATTTCACTTTACATTAGCTCTTAGAAAAATTCCCAAGTTATTCTGAAACCATCTTATATATCACATCTTATAATACAACAGCATTCCATCACATTTGTGTAACCATAAGCTTGTTTAACTATTCTCATAATGACAGGTTTCCCATAAATTTGCAATTCTTTACTACCACAAAAAAAAATCTGCTGTTTATATTTCTGGATTATCATTCAGCTTTTTTCCAATCATGTCCAACTATTACTGAAATCATTTAGTGTTTTCTTGGCAAAGATCCTAGAGTGGTTTGTCATTTTTTTCTCCAGCTCATGTTACATACAATTGAAGAAACTGAGGCAAACAAGGTTAAATGCCCAGGGTCACACAGCTAGTGTCTGAAACCATATTTAAACTTAAACTTAGGAAAATAAGTCTTTTGTATATTTGGATCCTTTTCCTTCCCTTTATGTCTTCGAGCCATAGACATAGTCTATGATTGGGTCAAACAGTATGCACAGTTTAATAACTTTTGAGGCATTGTTGCAAATTGCTTTTCAGAATAGTTGGATTAGTTCTTAGATTAACCAATTGTGCATTAGTGTGCCCGTTTTCCCACATTCCCTCCAGTATTTGTCAGGTTTCTTCTTTTTTTTTTTTCCCCATCATTTTAGCCATTCTGATGGGTACTTCATAGTTGTTTTAATTTGCACTTCTTTAATAATTAGTGATTTAGAGCATTTTTTTCTTGTGACTATTAATAGCTTTACTTTCTTCCATTGAAGTGTTCATATTCTTTGCTCTTTTATAAATTGGGGAATGTTTTTTATTTTTATAAATTTTACTCAGTTCCCTACATTTTAGAAATGGGAGATTTATCAGAGAAATCCATTGAAAATATTTCTCCTTGAAAAAAAAAACACACAACAAACACAAAAAAAAAAAGGGGCAGCTAGGTGGCGCAGTGAATAGAGCGCCGACCCTGGAATCAGAAGGACCTGAGTTCAGAGCCGGCCTCAGACACTTAATCCACACAAACAAAAACCTAGCCGTGTAACCTTGAGCAAGTTACTTAACCCCAATTGCTTTAAAGGGGCGGCTAGGTGGTGCAGTGATAGAGCCGGCCGGATGGGGACCTGAGTCGACGCCCGAATAACCACAAAAAAACTAGCCTGTAACCTTGAGCAAGTTACTTAACCCCAATTGCTTTAAAAAAAATATGTAACAATAAATTTTCATTTCAAGAAAGTCCATATGATAAATAATACATGTTGTGTTGAGAATTCTCCATCTTTTCTTTGCTTCCTTGTGAGTTTTCTTTTGTTCTCTGCTGTGCACTTTTTTACTTTGTTCTTTTTTCTCCTCCTCCCACTCACCCACCACAATAAAGCTTAGATATGTTTTTCTATGGCTATAAATATATACATACACATATACATATATACATACATATAGACATATACATTCTCAAACCTATTCTACTCCTGATCTTTGTTTTTATGTATATGCATATCTCTTGTTTACTATCCCTCCCCTCTCCTCCTACTTTATTTTTACCCACTCCTTTGCCCTATTATGACTTGCCTACCCCCCTCTCCAAGAATCCCTCACCTATCCTCCCATTCCCATAAATCTAAACCCTCTTCTATACCCCTATTTACCTATTCTCTCACTCTTCCTTCTAAAGATCCCTCCCTTTTCCTCTCCCCCCTCCCTATGCCCCTACCATTTTATTTCTTCTGAATTTAGAAGACTTCTATGCTCTTCCAAATATATATATGTTCTGTTTCCTCTCACACCAATTCCCAATGAAATTAGGTTACCAGAACTAACAGCCCTCCTCCCCATCTAACTACTATGTATCAATTCTTCCTCTTGCATTTCATTTGTATAAAATAATTACTCCTTTTAACTTTTTCCAAATGGTTTTACTTTTTTAATACATATGATGCTCAGTTTTTTCCCAATCTTTCTTATGAACTACCCAATTATTAATAAGAATCTTAGCGATAAAGTTTACATTTTACATAAATAAAAAGTAAACAGTCTATCCTTGTGGATCCCCTATGATCAATCTTTGTTATGTAACTTATATTTATGTTGTTTCTTGTATGTCGAATCATCTGTTAAGTTCAGTTGTTGTTTTTTTTTAACAAAGCCTTGCAAGTCTGAGAGTTTCTCAAATATCCATTTTTTTTTTTTTTGTTCAAGATAATGGTTAACTTTGCAGGGTATGATGTTTTTGGGTAGAGTCCTAGTTCTTTTCCTCTGTGATATGTTGTGTTCCAAGACCTGCAGTCCTTTAATGTTGCTGCTGTTAGGGCTTGTGTAATTCTAATTGAACCACGTTCATATTTAAATTATTTTAATCTTGATGCTTTTAATAGTTTTCCCTTGAGCTGGGAATTTTAAAATTTGACTATTATGTTTTTATGAGTTTTCCTCATAGGATCTTTTTAAAGTGGTGATCGATAGTTTTGTTTTGTTTTGTTTTGTTTTTTCCTATTTCTACTTTTCCCCCTTGTTTTAGTGTTTCAGGACAATTTTCTTTAATTATTTCTTGTATACTTTTTTTTTTTTTTTTGCTTTTTGAATGGCAATTGCGGTTAAGTAACTTGCCCAAGGTCACACAGCTAGGTTTTTGTTTGTGTGTGCATTGTCTGAGGGCGGATCTGAACTCAGGTCCTTCTTCTGACTCCAGGGCAGACTTTCTACTCACTGCACCACCTAGCTGCCCCTTGTATACTTCTTTTTTTGATTGCAACTTTCAGCTAATCCAATTGTTTTTATATTTTCTTTTCTTTATCCTCCAGATCTGTTGTTTTTTTTTATAAGTAATTTCACTTCCTCTTCTATTTTTTCATTATTCATATTTTGTTTGATTCATCATTTCCTAGTCTCTTATAATTTCACTGGCTTCACTTTGCCCAATTCTAATTTCTAATCCAAATTTTCTTTTCTAGTTGGTTGGCTTTCCTTTCATAACCTTCTTTTTTCTTGTATTATTCTTATTTTCTTTTTTAGATTTTCCTCCATCTCTCTCATTTGATTTTCAGTCTTTTTTTAAGGTCTTCTATAAATTCTTTTCGGGCAGGTGACCATTTGATGTTACTGTTTGGGGATTTCTTTACTTCAATTTCCTCCTCTGAAGATGAACCCTGGTCATCTGTAGTCCCACAATAGGTTCCTATAGTTGCATTCTTTCTCCTTTGCCTGTGCATTTTTGTGGTAATATCCTAATTATTTGTAGTCACCTCTAGCCCTGGGGTATGGGAAATGGTGCCCCTTGTCTCAGATATTCAGTTCTTCCTTCTAGCCTGAAAACAAAGCCAAACCTCCTCTAAGTGCCTACAGTCAGGGACTTTCTGCCCCACTGCTTTTGCACTCACTAAGCTTGTGCTGGTTCCTTCTTGCCCCAGCCACTCCTCCTTCACAGCACAGCTGGGTTTGGCATTCCTGGTCAGCATAGGTTCCCTCAGTTTCAACGCCCAACTCCCCTCACCTTCCCCCAAGTAAAAGTTTTGGTGGCTGGGGCTGTGGAGGCAACCTCTCAAACCAACTAATCCCAGGGCTTGCTGCTTGTTGTTTAAAAGGCTAGCCACAATAGGAACCTAGCCTGGAGGTGTTTACTCTTCACAGAGACCTAACCTCATCCTGGGAGGTTAGGTCTTTTCTTCTGATCTTCTCAAATCATCCTGGGAGGACCCCAGATATGACCCTATTCTTATTTATCTCCACCCTCACTTTGTTCACCCTAAGGTGCTATTTTAACTCTTTTGTGGGGGAAGATCTTGAGAGCTTGGATTTTCTGACTTACTCTATCATCTTCCCAAAATCCTCTCTCTGTATACATATTTATTAAGAAGACATCATTTTCTTTCTCTGCTTTGACTCTTCTTGGCTTAGGTTTTGAAACCACATTTATGGCATACGAGGAATTTTACAAGATTTCTTCTTTACCTATTTTTTTCTAAAAGTTTATGGAGTATTAGAATTTAAAGATTACTAAATTCTCTTTTTTATCTATTTTCCAGTCAATTTTTGAATTCCATAATTCTACTATTTTTTCAGTCTTTCAACTTTGTTTTGTTATTTTCTTATAATCTTGTGAAATCATTAACTTCTATTTGTCCGATTTAATTTTCAACCATTTTTTCCTTAGCTGTGTTTTTACTTCTTTTAGCAAGGTGCTAATTCTCTTTTAATACTTTTCTTTGAAGGCTTTTTTTTAAAATTATTTTTAGTCCCCCTCTCCCTCCCCAGGAATTCTTGAAGCAATCCTTGTTGTGTTTCTTGTAAATGTGTTCAAGTCATTGCTTTCTTTTCTCCCCTGTCCCCATAGAACCACTTTTTAGTTGGGTTCTTTTTGTGTGTGCTTATGTTTCCAATCCACTTCATGACTGAATTTTATATTAATTCTACTTCCTTTTGGAAGGGATGTCTGGCTTGAAATTTGTCCTTTTATATCTTTCTACTGTTTTCACATCTCAGATTGGAGGACTGAGATATTTCAATGCTTCTGAAGTGGTCTGATCTGGGGATCTGTTCTTTGCCTCTAGTATGAGCTCTGTAAACTGGGCCTGTTGACTTGTGGGTAGTTGAGATTTTGTTGCCTATTCCTGGACTCAGTCACTATTAGCCCACTGGGAGTTTCTTCTGGTTCAAGGTTTCTAAAGTTCTGGTTCCTCTTTGGTCTTGGTATTTTGCCCTGATTATTCTACAGCACGCACATTTGCTGGGTTAACAGCTAGAAGTGAGTTGTTACTCTGTTCTTGATCTCAAAGCCACACAGCTAGTTGTCTGGGGCTTGTTTCTTAGTAAGTTCAAAATGAAGACCTCACTGTTTCTCTTCTCTCTGGATCTATGACCTGGAATTGAGTAATAAACAATAGATCTGCCAATGATACCTGTTTTTGTTCCCAATGCTATTTCAGGTATCTCCTGGGATCTCTTTCTGCTTTCTAATTTGGTTCTTTTGTCTCTTCTCCCTTTCTATCCCTTAGTCCTGGAATGCTTCAGATTCTCACTTCAACAGTTTTCTCTCTACACTCCTGTCCAGCCCCCACCCCAGTGTCTGCAGACCCCTCTACCTCTTCTCCTAAAATTCCTTGGACTGGAAAAAGGAAACACTGTGACTTTTTCTTGGCATTTCTGTTCAGAATTCAGTCTGACACATTTTCTAGATTGTCATAGAGGAAGTATGCTGGGCAACACCCCTTCCTTTCATGCCAGGATCTTGACCCTTGAATTTACTTACTTTAAAGATGATACACCTGTGTCCCAGAGAAAATTAGTAACTTTACCAATAACATTAGCTATAAAGTGTGTAGTACTTTCATAGAATCTTCTTATTTCATCTTCATAATAAACCTAGAAGGTAGGCTTCATTATTATCCCCATTTTCTAAGTGAAGAATCTGAGGCTTATAGGGGTTAAATGATTTCTTCAGACTAACACAGCTAGAGTCAGAGGCATGATTCAAATACAGGTCCTCCTGATTTAAAAGTCTACATATTTGACACTATACCATGCTTACTTACTTTCTTGAGTTCACTATAATGGTAATGGAAATTTGAAAATCTTCCCTGCCCCTTAATAGGCCAAATGTAATCACCAGTAGCACATGGGTAGAGGAGTTTGCTGAAAAGGTAGAACAAGAAGAGGGGAACAAGAAGGAGCACTAGAGGGCCAGAACTGCTGGGAACAGGCAGCATGGAGACTGAGCAGCTAGCATGAATGAGAGAGGGTCATTATTGCTTGAGGGAGACTATTTTGTTTTGAAGGCCCAATGGAGTGAAGGCTTGGGAATGTTGGAATTCACTGCATTAATTAAGTGTACCAACTTCTTGGTTACTATGATGGATTTGGCTTTCTTGTTGTGGGATTTGACTTTCTGGTTTTTGAATAAATGTTTTGGTTCTGTGTTCCACTTGGAGAGTCTGTTACATTCTGCAATTCACAACTACACCAGCATATTCATAGCTGCTCGGGGCACTATGAATATCCCATTGGTGCTATATTCACTTAGCTAGGTAGTGATAGAGTAAGAACCATAACTCTAGTCTCCTGACTGTTCAGTTTGATTCAATTTTCTATTCTGTTAAATGCCTACTAAATGCCAGGTATTAGAGAGATAAAGCCTAAGAGGAAAGAGTTCTTGCCCTCAAAGATCCTGCATTTTGCTGGGGTGTTATTTTTTTTAAACAACATATATGTAGATAAGTAGACATACAATATACACAAAGAAATTTCACCAGGATGGAAGAGTATTATTGACTTGGGGGAATCAGGAAAAGCTTTTCACAGTAGGTGACACTTGGTCTGAATTTTGAAGTGATCTAGGAATTCCAAGAGGTGGGAGTCATGGGGGAAGATTTTCCAAGTGTGGGGTATATATAGATGGGGTAAAGACATGAAGATGGTAGATGGAAGGTTGTGTTTAAGGAAGAGAAGCTAGGTCAGGTTTGCTGGAACACAGAGTTTATTAAAGGAAGTGATATGATATCAGTCTGGAAAAATAGATAAGAACAGTGAAGGGCTTTAAGTCTCAGACTAAAGAATTTGTCTTTTATCCTAGAGGCAATATGAAGTCACCAAATATGCTTCTACCTATGGCATATGAAATCTCAATATGGTAGATAAAAATAAATGGCTTCCCTATGGATAAATGACTAAATACAATTTTGTGAATGATTGTAATGAAATTTTATTTTAGCATAAGAAATGACAAAAATGACAATTTCTGAGAAAACTGGGAAGAACTTTATGAAATGATGCAGAGTTTGTTTAGGGGAACACTTTATATAACTGTAACAACATTATAGAGAAAAGTAGTTTGAAAGGCTATAGAAAATCTCTGATCAACACAGTGATAAAACATAAATATAAAAGAATGAATATGAAGCAGACCACTCCCCTTCTGAGTGATGTGATGAACTTAAAGAGGGAAAAGAGACATGCATTTTTTTGACATGGATAATGAGAGAATTTGTTTTGCTGGACTATGTAGCTATGTATTGAGGGATTTGTCTTAATTTGCTCAGCTGGGATGGAAGGTAGTGGGAAAGACAGAGTAAATAAAAAATTACTTGAAAAATAAAAATAATAAAATCAACAAAGAGATTTGGTTTATAAATAAATTATGTAAGAAAATTAATAAGTTGAATAAATATCTACGTTGGAGATCTCCTCTGAAATGTAGATTGTATGATTCTATTGGAGCCAGGATTCACCTTATGAAACAGAGTAAAGCAGTCAAAGTTTATCTTTGGGCTGATGTAAGGATTAAATGAAATCATGTAAGTTGACTGCTTTATAAATTTTAAAGTGCAATGTAAACATTGTCTATTCTTATATTGCTCCATTCACATCCACCTCCAAGCTCATCATTTCCTCAAAGCATCTTGGGTTCTTGAAGGTTATACCAATGGAACATAAGCTCTAACATATCCTATGAAGCCAGATAGGTTTCAAGGCCAAGCTCAGTGATTAAACTCTGTATATTTTTTTTGGAGAAAAAACTAAAGGGTTTGGAAAGGGAGATGATTTTTTTGGGGGGGAATGTGGCACAGTAACTCTTTCAGATCATTCATAGATGGATTATAACCTGTAACAGTAGAGAGAGTACCTATGGAAAGAAATTGCATAATCCTAAAGCAGTGGTATTATTGTGACCCAGTTACTTCCTCCAGACACTAGGCTCAATTATGCTTTCTTATCATTATTTAGAGTTCTCTCAATACTCTGAGTCCCCCAGTGAAGCACCTTTCTTGATCAGTCATTTCCTAATGCTATAATCCACCTCATGGTATGAGGTCCTACTGATGTATGGATTTCTTCATCTAGAAATGAGGCTAAATGATGGATAAAATCAATACCACTGTTACTGTTTCTAGTAATGCTATTTCTATTATTTAGTTTATATTAAAATTATAAGAGTAATCCCCATTTTTGTAAATCCCCTTCCTAAGTAAAAGAAATATTGTTATTAAGTATGATTTGTTATCATTCCTTTTCCTTGTATATTGATTTTATCATTTTCATGGAACTATAAACATTTGTTGTCTCTTAAGCTTATATTCAAATATTCAACATGACTTTCTTTCCTCTTTTGCATTTGAGAAAAGCTTTGCTACCCCCACTCAAAACACACACACATACACAGACACACACACACACACACACACACACACACACACACACACACACACACTGCACATTCTAACAGTAGATTCTCTCAGAGTTATTTTCAGGATATTTATTTGTACCTAAGTTGAGCAGACTGCCCATTCTATGATAACCACCATTTTTGTGTTGCTGAATATGTATATAGCTTAATGATAAGAACCAGTCTCTGATGTCTTCCCTCAGACAAAAGGTACCTACACTTGAGGCCAAAGGGAATTTTAAATGTATGCCAGGACCAAGTTGCTTCATAACCTAATCATGCCTTTGGAAAAGACTGTTCAACAGGTATATGCTTGTATGCACTGGACAGTCAATGAGTGTCCTTGAATCTTCACTTAAATTTCTGTGCTTCTTGAAGAATGAGCATCTTATTAGTAAGGTGTAATTCTGGAGGTAAAGCTTTTACTTTATATAAGCATGAATATACCAACTTTAAAGTTCATTGTTGCCAAGACTTAAATGTTGACATGTACAGTGATATTGGTTTACATTTCTATCAGTTTATATAAATTTAATGAGAATCTGAAGATCTTCCCTGCCTCTTGGTCCCTTGATAGGCTTAAGTGAATCTGAGAATCTTCTCTGATTTGAAAAAATACTCTGCCCCCAATAGGCTGAATGTGGTCATGTGGTCATGTGGAGCCTGTGGTGGGAGGCTTGTTTTTCAGGAATGCCCACACCTTGTTACTTTGTGACTGGGCTGTGGGTCAAGAGGGTTGTGAATTCTCTGATTCAGGAGAAGGCTATATATTCCCTGATGTGAGGTTTTGCTTTGGGGCTCACTTTGGGAAGAGTTGTGTGATTTGGCCAGTTGCGACTCTAGGCAGCTGTTGAGCCCCCTGGCTTTGAAAACCCAAATGTTCGTGCTTCCCTCTCTGGTAAATAACTAGGTATGGATGTAATGGTCAGACAGCTGGAAGTCCTGTCTGCTAAATTGTGCTATTTTCTGTTGTAACCTCTGTTTGTATTCTCTGGAGTTCAAGGTGCTGACTTTTCCCCTGAACTAGGTAAATGATATATGCTTGACTGATTAAAGTAAGATTATTAATCTCTTTTGAGTTGCTTTCCTTTAGAAAAACAGATCTAAGAACCTGTGCTAGCAGCCTGGGTATGCTAGGGTGCTTGCTACTACAATAAGCATGGAGAAACTTAGTGAAGTTTCTCTCTACCTGGCAGTTTCTCTTTCAACAGTAACTCCCAAGCCTAAGAAAACATGTCCCTCATTTGCAAATATAAGAGTGGGCTTTTGCACTGTCTACTCCACACACTCATTCATCTGAGATCTAGCTGACTGGACCTTATTTCCTTTAATAACTTATTTCTGGTGTTCAATCATTTTTAGTCATATCCAACTTTTTGTGAGCCCACATGGGATTATTTTTGCAAAGATACTGAAATGGTTTGCCATTTCTTTTCTCACTTTACAGATGAGGACACTGAGGCAAACAGAACTAAGTCACTTGCCCAGGATAATACAGCTAACAAGTAGCTGAGGCCAGATTTGAACTCTGGAAAATGAGTCTTCCTGACTCCAGGCCTGGTACTTTATCTACTGTGCCACCTATCTGCCCTTAACAACTCATATCCTGCAATAAACAAATATGTGAATTCTGTGTTGGTTTTGGTTTTACATTTTAGTTTAAAGCAAGTAATATTCACTATACAATTACCCATTTAGAGTACATTTGTTGATGAGTGTTGGAGAATGGATGGGAAAGCATTTTCACTTTTCCAAACCTTGGAATTGATCCCATAAACCAAGTACAGAATCTGAAATAATGCTGCCCTTGAATTCAACTTCAAATTTAACCCTCTATCTACTCTAATGCTAAACTACTTTTCCTTCATTGCCTTGAAATTTGCTATTTTTCACCATGGACATCAAGTAACCCAATCAATATTAGCATGTTAATAACAGTGGCTTAATGTACAGTCCTTTCCCATAGTATTTATACTTTTAAGAGAAGATATCTAGGGGGAGGCTAGGTGGTGAAGCAAGGAGAGCGTCGGACCTGGAGTCAGAAGGACCTGAGTTCGGATCCGGCCTCAGACACTTAAGGCACACACAAACAAAAACCTAGCTGTGTGACCTTGGGCAAGTTACTTAACCCCAAATGCCCTCCAAAAAAGCAAAAAAAAAAAAAAAAGAGAAAATATCTAGAATCAGTAATGCTTCAATGAGAAATATATCTTTACTTCAAGGAATTCAGAAACCTGGCAGGAAAAAAAGAAATTGTTGTATGTATGTGTATGTGTATGCATTTATAGGGGAGAATTCTTTAATGATAATAATGATTTGTAGGTAGAAATGGGGAAGCTGGAATGTTGAACCTGAAGAACAATAAGTCCAGTCTGACTAGAATATAGGGTATGGGAGGATAGGTAATGGGTCTTAAACCAGGATAATAAGTCTTAAAAGTTGAGACAAGTGTCAAATTGTGAAGGGCTTTAAATGACAGAGGAGTTTATATTTATTATTGCACCTGTCTTCCAGCTTCCTAATCTCAGGACTAACCCTACTCCTTACATTCTTTCACCTCATATATTCATCAATTGTCAAATCTTACTACTTTACTAAACTCCACAATATCTCTCACATCTGACTCCTCTCCACCCATACAGCTTCCTCTTTAGTTGAAGAACTCATCATTTAGCATCAGGATTATTGTAATAACTTGCTTACTGGTGTCTCTACTTCAATTCTCTCAACACTCCAAACCATCCTGCTCTCATATGTCAAAATAATTTTCCTTAAAGACAGATTTGTCCAAGTTAGTCACCTACTCAGACAATTCTAGCACCTCCATATTGTGCCTAGAAGATAAAACTTCACCTATTTATAGATTTTAATATTTTAAAAACTGGCCCCTAATCTTCCCAATCTCATTGGACATGATCCTTCATCCCCTGTACTCTTCAATCCAGTCAAACTGGCCTCCTTAATTCTTAACACATGACAGTTCATCTCTTATCTTTTTCTTTGGACTAACTATTCCCATGTCAGGAATGTATTCCCTCATCACCTCCTTCTACATTTTTCTCTGAGCTCTACCTATGGCTCTTTAGAATTTTCTATCATGTTACAGCTAACATCTTACCATCAGCTCACTCTGCTCCTGTGGGCTCCTCACCTGGGAAATTCTCCATATCTTTTCCCACTGAAATATGCTCTACTACTGAGGCACCTTCCTTTGACTAGTAATTTCCAATAAGAACTTCTATTTTAAGGAAAATCCCAGGAGAGCCATGCTTTCACTCTTCCTTGGATTCTACCCTTGACTCCCCATACTTTCTCCATCATGCCTCCATATAAGGACCTTCTATTATTTCTGAATCCAGCAAATTATTCAGTCACAACTAAATTGAAAGGTAGTTAGGTAATACAGTGGATAGTGTTCGACTTGAAATCAGGAAAACTCAAATTTGAATCCTGCCTCAAATACTTATTATATGTGTGATCCTAGACAAGTCACTTAGGCTCTATCAACCTCAATTTCCTCATGCAAAAAATTGAGATTAAAAAAAGGACCTATCTCAAAGGGTTGTATCGAGGCTCAAACAAGGTAGGACATGTAAAGTCTGTTGCAAGCTTTAGTGTTGTATGTTGTTCTTAGTAGTAACAGCAGCAGCAGCAGTACTCACTGAGTGGCCCACAGGAAAAGTAACAGTGATGATTCTTATTCATTCTATTCCTTTTACCTCACTATTCTATCCCTTTTATTCTGAACTGATAACACTCCATTGTGGCCCCATCAAATTTGGTTAGACAATTCCAACTGGATTCCCATTATCATTCAGATGCTGTTTAGCTTAGAATTGCAATAGCTTCCCGGAAGACTCTGGTCAGCTCTTGAGAACAAATGGCCATCCTGTGAATCTCTTTGAGAGCTGGCTGAAGAATGGAAGACTTCACGTGCCAAGCAAGCAGGCTAAAAATGAATAGCTCCATCAGACCATTTTCTCAGTCCTGAAACTATGCTACAAATTTTATGCATTTCCAAACTCAATCTGGTTTTACAAAATGGCTTTGAGTGGCTGAGGAGCTTTCTGAAGGAACAGGTTAACTTCCATGAATAGCTCAGCTCATTTGAAATTGCTGTTCAAATATTCTGAACTGTCACATCACATCCTTGTATGAAATACACTTTTGCCCTTTCCTATAAATTTTGTATAACAGCATACAACATTATTCAGTGGATTTCTTTCTTTCCCTTCTCATGCATACTCTCTTTCTTTTTCCTTTTTTTTCCCTTTTTTTTTTTTTTTGAGATAATCACATCCTTAGGGCATTATGAGGGAAGACATGTATCCAAGCTCCTATAATCCCCAGGAGTGTGATTGTCTTGTGGTAATTATACCCTCCTTCCAAGATGTCTTACGCTATTATTAAGGTGCCTTATTGCTCAAATTCGACAGGGATATCTGATAATGTAATTACCTCACCTTATCACACTTTAATAAATAATGTACGAAAGATGGCAATCTTGTCTGAAGAGGCCGAGCATAGGAAGAAAGGGAGGCCAGGCAGTGTGGCCAATATTAATTCCTGGAGCCCAGGGTAAGCAACAGAAGCATTAACATCAAATCCTTTACCATGAATGATTAAACAAAACGCAGTTCGGCAGTATATATCAAAGCACAACTCCCTGTCGAGCCACTTTCCGAACAGATTGCCCATCCGAGTGTGAACATTTGGCACTTATGTATCTTTTGAGGCATGAAGAGCTGTCTGAGATTTGTTGTTTCTATGTTCTTTGACTTGCTTTCCCTCCTGCATGTAGCATAATTGTTATAAGAATGAATCAATAAAGTGCTTGAAACATTGGCCCTTATACAAAAAATATGCTTCCATTGGTCATCTGTTTAATAACATCTAATGATTATTTCTTCTGTTCAGTTTCTTGGAGATTCTCTGTTTTTCCCCTATAGTCCTTTGAATATCTAAGACCACTATTGATTGAGACTTGGCAGACACTTATGCTTACAATTAAAAAGCATTATTGGGCACATGGAGAGCTGATTCACTTAGCCATACAGTGAAATGATCATCACTAGATGGTAGGATTGGCCTTTGGGGTATAGCCAAGAAAAAGGCATGTTCTAAGTAGAAAAAAATCTCCATAGTCTTGAACTTTGCCTCATTCCCCACTTCTTACTCCCCAACTCCAAAACAACTGGATGATTTAATCAATCCCATTAAAATGAAACAAAAGAAGCAAAAACGGCCAATCTGATGGTTTGTCATTATGGGAATAGCACAATCAGTTGTCTTACATGCAAAAAATGAAATAAGAGGTTGAGCTCACCAGAGAACATGATTTGATTGCCAGAGTTGAGTCTCCACTTAGGAAGCTGAATGTGTAGGCATAGGTTATTTCTTAAGGGTTATTGTAGCATAGATTAGAACTTTAAAAATCTAAGTAAAGAATTTTCCCACATCTATTGTAACAAAACCCTAATCCTAGCTTTGCTATTAATCTTTTATTATCTTGTGTATGAAAGAGTTGAATTAGTTGATTTCTCGATTCCCTTTCAACTATCAGTTCTATAAATCTATGATATTTTGTGATTCAGCTAGATTGAAATCTTTGGATACTGAGTTGGTGTCCAGACATTCATTACAAGTGAAGTTTTCTTTGCCCATGTAAAGGCAGAGTAGTAATGTGGTAGGATTTATTGCATGCAATCATAGAGTCCTTTTGTACCTAAACTCCTCTCCTCTTAGTCTGCCCCAGAATTTGACATTTCTCCTTTTAGAGAGTCATTCCTTTGGGTTGAAATCTTTATAACCAGGAGTCCCACTTAAAATGCAAATATACCTGGGAGGAGTCATCTAGATAAATTAAAAGGTAATAAGAGAGGACTACTTCAGTATTAGTCAGCCCTTGAGGAAATGAGGTCTAAGCAAGATAGAATTTAAGTAGTGCCTAAAGAGAAGATAGAGCTCTGGAGTATGGGGCCCTACAAAACCAAGGCAGTCGCAAATGGGGTACTCTGGATTAAGAGGTAGTAAGACAAGTGATAGGATGGAGAAGAGCAGAAACTGTGGAAGTGGCAAGAGTACTAAAATATGCAAAATAAATAACATTTGCAGAGCTAGTAAAAAGAGCTAGGCTTGACAGGTCCCTGAAGGTTTACATCCTCCATTTTCCCTTAATTCTCCTTTTGAGGACAAATATAATATTACAGAAGTGCCACAGTACAACGTAATGGATGATTCCCTATCCTCCTTGCAAACTAGATTCAGAAATACGGAATGTGCCTACTGAGAGAAGTCAACATTAGGTTAAGCAAACTGTGTTCCTACAAATCGATAAAATAAACAAAGAGAAAACAGGCCAGCCCCCACCCCCTGGAGGCACCAATGATGCACAGTTACCTCCCTCTTCATTTTCAAGTCATGCAGCTATTTCTTTGCATAGAGGTCTCCAAGTTCCAAGCCAAGGTCATTAGCCTGGGTGAGTAAGTAGTTCTGTTCCATTCCTTGCAGATCCCAACCCTGAGTCAGAGACCAAGCTCTGAACAGAATCGAGGACACTTGACTTTCACTTCCCAGCACTAACCATTTCATGACCCTTATTCATCACGCTCCTCAAAATGAGACATTTAATTAAGTGTGCTGGGATTTTAATACTGGAGTTGATTGGCTATAAACCCAGGAATGCGTGCAGATCGTATTGTACTCTTCTTCGTTATCTTTTGTACCATACATTACTTTTTCATGTGAAGCCATAACTGTACGATCCATTATGAGCTGCTAGAAATTCAGGCGGTTTCATTCCACAGCCACAGTGTGATTCTTTTGGCAATCGTTAGACTAGTCTTCCAGCTCTACATTTTAATGGTTCCTTATGAAGCCTTTTAATGCCAGGACTACCTAAAAATATTGAAGCATAATTTCTAGCCAGTCTTTTCCCTACTGGAGCCTATTATTTTTCTCTAAAATGTTTTAATCTCCTTAAGCCCATGAGTGTAATAGTCTGGTTTTTTTGGAATTAGAATGACTCAGTGTTCAGGAACCACTAGAGCCATTACTACAATAGTGTGATTTGGATTTTGTTCTTGCATGCCAAAATTTAGAGGGGATACTTTCAGTCCTTCAGCAGCAGCAAAGCAACAAACAAGCTTAACACCTTGTTACCACAAAAATTTGTCCAAAATAAGCAATTACCAGATAGAGAGGCCTCCTTACTGACCCAATTTCAGCAGATACTCCACCCCCTCATTCTCTGTCCAAACTCATTTGAATGAAGGGGGTGTCTACCATTTCTCATACCACACCATGCTCCATCCCTGTCCCCACCTAAGACTGAACTAAATGTTTACTCTGTGTTGATTGCTCCAGGTGCAAAAACTGCTAATTACAACTACAGAACTACTATTTCACATGTATGCTTTGTGTCTGAATGCCAGTGTCCAATAAAAGGGAATTCCCTGATTTAGGAGTAAGATGGTCATTTTAGGTGCTTCTGACTTTGTCTACAAATGTAAAGAGAGGCATATTTTGCATATAGCAGGAGCTCATTAAATGCTTGTTGCTTTAATCCTTGAATTCACATTTAATCCTTGAATTCACTTTAATCCTTGAATCCATGTATGTAGTGATTAATATTGTCTCATCCTCTCTACCAATTCAAACACTACCCATTTCTGATCCCTGATAAAGACCTATCCCCCACGAAACCTTCGGTGATCACACAGAACAAACACTACTGCCTCTGAACTCCCCTAGTATGGGTCTTTCATGAAACACCAACTTAGGGCATTTACCATATGCTGTCTTGTGCCATTTAACCTTCTCTTTATGATTAATCAGGCTCCTTTATTACTGTAATTATTGTAATTATTATTGTATTTTCATACATTTAATTTAATTAATAATTATTGTAATTATTGTAAGCTCCTTAGAGGATAGAAATAATTTCTTTTATGTCACTTTTTATTCTTTTTTTTTATATTGAGGTGAAACGTTTTTTTTTAATAAATAGACTTGAAACTTTTCTCTTACCTGAAAATCTTTCATGTGTTTAGTTTTCATTTCCATGTAGAATACTCTCAAATTTATATATCCTTCCTCAGTCTTTCTCCTGATCCCTAATCCTTCATTAACATTGGCTTATAGAACATTTCAAACTGGATGCCCCATAAACAACTCAAACTCATTATATCCAAAACTGAAACTCATTTCCTTTACCCCTAAACTACCCTTCTTTAATTCCCTATTTCAGTCACGGGCATCACCATTTTTCTACTCCCTTGAGTTCTCAACCTCGGTTTTGCTTTCTACATCTTATTCTCTCTCATGCCACATATTTAATTAATTGACAGATCTTATCATTTCTACCTTCATAAAATCTCTCTCATAAGTCTACTACTCTCATGTAGCAACTGTTCTAATTCAGACTTTTATAACCTTTTGCATTCATATAGTGTCTACCTGTGCATGCACTGTGTTGCAGTGTTTACTAATCGTGTAAACCGTGTTTACAAGTATTATGCCATTCAATCCTCTGTGAGGTAGGTGATGTTATCACACTTCAACCTACATTTTACAGATGGGGAAACTGAGGCAAACAGACATTAAGTGATTTGCCCACACTCACATAGCATGAAAGGTATAGAAACAAATTTGGATCCATATCTTCCTGATTCCAGGGCTACCACAATAGATATTGTACCCCCTAGATGCCTCTTGATTAGCCTTACTGTCTCAAGTCTTTCTCCATTGCAGTCTGTCTTATACACAAGTGCTAATGTGATTTTCTCAAAGTACAGATCTGACCATATCATAGCTCACTATTTGTCTAGTGGTTTCCTTTTCCTTTAGGATCAAGTATAATTTCCTTTGCTTGCATTTTAAAATCTTTCATGGGCTGACTCCAACTTACCAATCCAAGTTTTTTCTATATGATTCTTTTCACTCTCTGTGGTCTGACTATATTGGCCTTCTTGCTGTTCTTCATACACACAACCCACCACCTTTCTTCTCGAAGTCTTTGTAGTATCTGTCCCCGTATGTCTGTACTCTGCTCCTCTAGGTCAGAGTCCCTTACTTCCTTTAAGACTCAGCTCAATCACCATCTTCTACAGCAGAGGCAATGCTTCTGAGTGTGGCCAGAACCAGATTAAACTGTAACTGGTAAATATTTAACAAAATAAATAAAAATACAATAAAATGTGTTAATATGTGTTTTTCTAAGTTAATATATGTGAAATTCTTAGTGGCCCCTGTTTCAATTTGAGTTTGACACCGTTGTTCTACAGGGTGCCTTTTTTGACACTCTTCCACCCAATTGTTAAAGTCCTCCCTCCCTAAACTATCTCATATTTATATTGTGGTTATTCCATATAAGCTTTTATATGTAGTTTTTTTTTCTCCTAAAGAATGTAATCTAATTTAGAGCAGGGACTGGTTAATTTTTGTTTTTGTTTATACAATGCCTAGCACAGTGCCTGGTACATTGTGGAGGGTTAATTAATCCTTGTTGATTGATTGTTTATTTGGTTGTAAATAATTCTTACATTGGCTTTTGCTGAAGAAAAACACAAAATATGCTATCACGGTCATAATGTGTCTCTTTGATATAAGTATTCATTTATGAGGCTTACCGTTTAAGAGTTATCACAAGCATAGGGCCAAAGGGAGTTTATTCCAAAATGCTAAGCTCAAAGAAAGGGGTGCTATTCCTCCTTTGGAGGTTGAATTTTCACCATGCAGTGCCTGTCATATCCGGACCCTTATTTGTGGTTCAGGAACGTTCCCGACAGTCCTGTTCCTATCGTGTCTTTCTCTCGGGCTCCATTTCCTTCCAAGTCATCTAGAGGAAAGGTTTCAGTCTCATAAAATTTCTCCCCCACATGACTATTATGGTGACCAGTGCCTTTTGGCATTTGTTGTACCTCTCTACTATTTACTTTATCATAGCTCATTGTTACCCAGAAAGGATCTGATAAACTAATAATCATTAATCAGCTGATTAAATAGTAGATAGTTACTAAATAAACTGTTTTTGTTAACATGTTAATGACAAATAAGATGACCAACCATGTTATCCCTTCAGGTGTGTTTTTATTTTAACACAGTCCAGTTCCTTAACCAGAATCAACTAATTAATCAACATGTATTCATTAAATGCCTACAATATCCTAAGCATTTTCCACAGTGGAAAAAATAAAACAAACAAACAAACAAAACAAAACAAGACAAAAAAACAAAAACCAAAGAAAGAAAAATTTTTACTCCTAAGCAATGGATGTTCTTTCCAGGGAGACAACCTGAATAAATATGTTCATGTATCTCTATATACAGGCATAGGGATAAAAAATACATACAAGGGAGATAAGCAGGAAGGATTCTAGTAACCATGGATTATCAAGAAAATTTTAATTAGAAGATGGCACTTAAACTAGGTCTTGAAAGAAGGTAGACATTTTTTTGAGATGGAAGTAAAGAGGGAGTGTATTCCAGGCATAGATGATTGGTAGTGCAAAGGTATGGAAATGGAATGTGGGGAGTGCTGTATATAAAAGGGGAAGGCAAAGGGAATAAGCATTTATAGAGCATCTACTATTTAGGTACTATTCTAAGTTCTTTTTATAAATGCTATTTCATTTGATCCTCACTACAATACTCTGTTATAGGTGCTATTATTTCCAATTTACAGGTGAGGAAACTGAGGCAAACAGACTTGCCCAGGGCACACAGCTAGTAAATATCTAAGGTTCAATTGGAATTCCTGTCTTCTTGACACCCTGCCCTCATTCTATCCAATACAACAACAGCTGCCTGTGAGGAAAACAGCTTGAAATAATATAGAAAAATCCCTAAACCCTTCATAGTCTTTGTCCCCTAGATACCATAACTTTGCATCTAGCACTAGGAAGTAAGGAGAGAAAAGCCCCACAGTACCTTTTTCACTTAGTGGCTTGGACAACATATAGGATGAGTCTGGAGGACAAAAAGGGGATTCAACAAAGGGAGGAAGTAAGTTACTATTTTGGTGTTTATTTACACAGGCTGGACAAAGACCCCAGAGGCATTTTATGCAACTGTGATTTGTAATTCAACAACAATAACAAAAGCCTTTACAAAGTGTCTACTATGATTGTAATGCTACTCAGAAATGGGAACCAGAAAAAAAAAAAAGGAATCTGCCCTCAAGGAGTTCCTGTTTCACTTTCCAATTCAAGGTGGGTCTTAATTACCATGGACTGTGTCATTTAAATACACATATTAACATGCAGATGCCCTTAGGAAGGGCACCTCAATTGAAGGGTTAATTAGCTATTAACCATTTAGTTACCCTTGTTTGGGGGCAAGACAGAGCTCTTTAGGCAAACTGGGAGATGACCTACATGGTTTGATTTACAGTATATTGGGAAAGCTCACCTGGCCTCTGCATAAGACCAGTCTGGAGCAAGACTTCACTGTTTCCCTGAGTGATTCCCTTTCACTGCTATGGGAACAGGCAGCAGGTGCCGCACAGAAACAGCCAGAAAGGGAAGCAGCAGGCATGGGGACAGCTGCTACTACAGTGCTAACAAAGAAACAGAAAGGCCCCAGGCAAGCAGTCATATATAGTCAAGGAAATCCCAGGCCTGGTTTCCCTGCTATAACTCTCACTCTATCCCTTTAGGCAGAATGGTGCTGTTTGGAGAAAGTAACCACTCTTTTCCCCTTCTTTGAAGCCTTCCCCAAATTCTTTCTGGAAACATATTGTCCACAAGTAATGTTTGGAGGACAAGTGGACACACAGTATACAGTGCTCTAGGTCTTGGGGAATGGCTCTGCTTCTTACCACTAATGACACATAATAGTTTAAGTCAGCACTTAGAGATGCCGCCTTGCATCATCCCTGAATCCACAGTCAATTCATTTGGAGAGCTGAATGTTTGAATTTCCTACTTATGAACCCTATCTGATGGTTGGGGAACCATGTGCTGTTTCCCCATGTCCTCAAGCTATTCAGATTGATTGAGATGAATACAGAAGAGTTAGGAGCCAGTTAATGAGATGGGAAGATACTAATCACTGACATGTATACAGAATTTTTTTTTTTAAAGCAATTGGGGTTAAGTAACTTGCTCAAGGTTACACAGCTAGTCATTATTTATGTTTGGGTGCTCATTTTCTGAGGCTGGATCTGATCTCGGGTCATCCCAACACCGAGGCCGGTGCTCTTACTGCGCCACCTAGCCGCCCCTTTAGGGCAATTGGGGTTAAGTAACTTGCCCAAGGTTATGCGGCTAGGTTTTTGTTTGTGTGGATTAAGTGTTGGAGGCCGGCTCCGAACTCAGGTCCTTATGACTCCAGGGCCGGCGCTCTTATTCACTGCGCCACCTAGCCGCCCCTTAAAATAAGCAATTATTTATTTATTTATTTATTTTTAAAGCAATTGGGATTAAGTAACTTGCTCAAGGTTACGGCTAGTCATTATTTATGCGTGGGTGCTCATTTTCTGAGGCCGGATTTGATCTCGGGTCATCCCAACTCCGAGGCTGGTGCTCTTACTCACTGCGCCACCTAGCCGCCCCAAAATAATTTAGCAATTTTTGTTTTTGTTTTTTTTTGCTTTTTTGGAGGGCAATTGGGGTTAAGTAACTTGCCCAAGGTCACACGGCTAGGGATTGTGTGTGCATTAAGTGTCTGAGGTCGGATCCGAACTCAGTCCTTCTGACTCCAGGGCCAGCTCTACTCACTGCGCCACCTACCCGCCATGTATACAGAATTTTTAAAGCTTGTAACATGTTTTATACAGATTATTTCATAGGAATCTCACAAAAAAATCTTTGTGAGGTTTGTATTGCAGATATTATTACCTCAATTTTATAGATGAGGAAACTGAGAAAGAGGAAGGATAGTGACTTGTCCAGTATCACACAGGTAAGCATCTATGCTGGGATCACAGATTAGGTCTTCTTGACACCAAGTCTAGTACTTGATCCCTGAAACCATTTGGCTACTCAATCAGATGTGACCTGAGTCTCTCTTTTTCATAGACTACCTCTGAGGAGTGATTTTAGGGTTATTCAGAGGTGCCCTTTTGTATCTAAATCTCTTAAAATCTCTAAAATTGTATTGTTTTCTTATTAGCATAAATTGATTTATCTATCATTTTAGTTTCATAACATCTTTGGCTCTGAGGTAATTAAATAAATGACAGGTATTTTTCATGGAGGTGGCTGAACCAGCAGATCCATGGCAATTGGTGGGTATCAAGCACAGAATAAAAATATTAGTCAAAGAGTGAAAGACTGGGGGATGGTACACATAGGAAAAAGCAATCATAAAGACAGGTTTGTTATTTACTTCATCATTTTGTTAGTACAGGCCTTGCTCCTGGCCCAAAACAGATTGATAGATGTCCATTTGTGGCATTTGAGATATTGTGAAAATAAATGCCTTCCAACTTCCTTTTTATGATTTTGTCATAAGCAAATCAACCATCTTCTCCAAGGGTTGTATGACTTTGTAAACCATTAGCCATCATTGGCTCTCTTCTAGTCTCCCAGGTTGACCTTGGTGTTATCCTTGATTCTTCATCTTCCCTCATCGCAATGATCCAAGGAACTGCCAAATCTTGTTATTTCAACTAGAGCATCACTTGCTTCCCAATCCTCTCTACTAGCACAACTACCACTCCTATTTTATTTTCCTGCCTCAAGTCTCTCTTCCCTCCAACCTATTCTCTACACAGCTGTCAAAGTGATTTCCTTATATGCGAATATGGTTGCTTAATATTTTGGTTCATATGGAGGCCTTCTTTCTCTCTTTTATTACCTTGGGGTTTATGGCCAAGAATCAATTCTATGAGTCGAAGGCAATGAATAGTTTAGTGACTTTTCTTTCAGAGTTTGCAGTTGTTGTCCAGAATGATTGGGCCAATTCATAATTTCTTTAGCAGCTTAGTGGTAT
The DNA here is from genome assembly GCA_011680675.1 of Gymnobelideus leadbeateri. NCBI lineage: Eukaryota > Metazoa > Chordata > Mammalia > Diprotodontia > Petauridae > Gymnobelideus > Gymnobelideus leadbeateri. The sequence continues at coordinate 43,804 of WOXC01009805.1, read as the reverse complement.
TCATCTATTCCCCCAGCCCATCCAATATTATCTCTTTCATCTTTTATCAATTCTGCCAATTTGTTCCATGTGAAGTGATACCTTAGAGTTGTATTAATTTTTATTTCTTTTTTTGGGGGGGGCAGGGGAGACAGGGCAATTGGGTTAAGTGACTTGTCTAAGGTTACACAGCTAGTAAGTGCTAAGTGTCTGAGGTCAGATTTGAACTCAGGCCCTCCTGACTCCTGAGCTGGTGCTCACTGTATCACTTAGCTGCCCCTTTTTCTTTTATTATTAGATCTGAAGTCATCTTTTACAAAGTTGCTTATGGTTTGTAATTTTTTTGAAAACTGTTTATATTATTTGACCAATAATCTATTGTTAAGTATCTCTTTGCCTTCTTTATTTGTATTGATTTCATGAATAGCAGCAATTTTTTGTGGTAATGACAACCTAGAAACAAAATGGGTGTCCTTCTATTGGGGACATGGCTAAATAAATTGTATTACATAAAAATAACGGGCGATTATTGTGCCAAAAGAAATGGGGAAGATGAAGAATTCAGGGAAACATGAGAAGACTTGCACAGATAGAAATAAGTAGAATAACAGTAACACAATAAAAAGAAAATAGGGAAACAATAATTTATTAAGTGACACTTGTGTGGCTGGTATTGCACTTAGTAATTTTCAAAAATTGACTCATTTGATACTCACAACAACCTTGTAAGTGCTATTATTATGCCCATTTTACAATCAAGGAGACTGAGGCACACAACAGTTAAGTGACTTGCCCAGGCTCATGTAGTGAGGAAGTATATGAAGCTGTATTTGAATTCAGGTTTTCCTGACTCTAGGTTCAGACTCTATTCACTACTATACCACCTAATTGCACTGAAAATAAAATTTACAAGATGACAAAAATAAGGTAAGTGAAAAGAACACTAAAACAAATTTGAATTCTGAATGATTATCCTAACCAATCTTGGCTCCAGAAAAGATGATGGAGTATTTCCCTTCTTTCATTAATGAGGTGAGAAATTATGAATATAAAATTCTGCATAGAGTGTCATCAGGTCAGCTTGCTGTATAGTTAATACTTTTTCTTTTTTTTTTCTTTTTTTTTTTGGAGGGCAATTGGGGTTAAGTAACTTGCCCAAGGTCACATGGCTAGTAGTTAATACTTTTTCTTTGGTACAAGGAGAGTTCTCATGTGTATGAGATATATCCCAAAATGCTTATGATGTTTAAAAATCCCAAAGGACATCAATAAATCAGTCTAAAATGAAAAAAAAAAATGTTTCTATCAGAGGCAAAAAGGCTGGTTTCTTTGCCACTAACCTGTGGTGTGATGCAACACAAGTGACTTCTCTATTCTAGGCCTTTGTTTCTTCATTTATAAAATGAGGAAATTGGATTGCATAATCTCTAAGGTCTATTCTGTCACTGAAATGCTGTATGCCCATGACTTTCGTCTCTGCTTTTATTTATGCACCCTCCCTAACTTCAACACCACTTATCCAAATAAAGTCCAACATGAGACTCTCCTCCTCTATTTCTCTATGACACCCCACCCCCCGCCGCCGGTGTACATTTATATTTCCTTTTTCTAAATTCTTATAGTACGTGGTCTGATTATGCATACTAACATTTGAAGATATTCGCTCATAGTCTCTAGTTGTTTCATGTGTGTTCTTTCTCTGAAATTAAAACATAAGTACTTAGATTTCAGAAACATGACTTCTGCTTCTTTCACATTTTACAGTGAATGAATGAATGAACAATGTTGAATAGGCACTCATCATGTTCCAAGTATTATACTAAGCCTGGTGTTACAAATTATAAAATGAAACAGTTCTTGTTCTCAATGAGAACACTCTTTAGTAGGTAGAGGCAACACATAGACTGTAGGTAGAGATGGTACATGCAATGTAGGTAAAGATAGCACAGAGTGTAGGTAGAGAGAATACATACAGTAGGCTTCAGCTTCAAGTCAGATGAAAATGCCTCATGGGTCTTAAGGCTTAGCAGAATAGTATTTAGTAATGCTTCATCAGTCAATCAGAAACCAAATATTTATTAAGTGCCTAACATAGTAGGTAAAGTATGGTTTAATAGATACTTTGTTGGACGTGGAGTCAGGAGAACTGATTTTAACACTCACTATCTAGAAATAATTTAATTAACTTCTCTGAGTTTGAATTTCCTCACCTTTAAAATGGACGTAATAACACTTGCATTATCAACCTCACAATATTACTGTGAAGAAAGTGCTTTGCAAATCTTAAATCTCTCTAAATACAGAATAGTAGTTATTAAGTGCTTGATAGATTTTTTTATTATTCAAGACTGTTAGTCATTTTGGCATCTGGTGAAATGGGATTCTGTATTTTGACCTTTAAGCCATTTAGATCTCCTACCATTGTCATCTTGCCAGAGTGAGTAGACTACAAGCCTTTGTATTTAGTCTACTCTAAGAAAGTAGGCTGATATTTTTTCTACATTATATAAGTAGCCCAGGCCCTACTGGGAGAGAGGTAAACAGTCATTATAACTACGTAACTGCATTGTTGAGGGTGATGGCCATGTCTATGTCAACTGCTGATCATTATAGGGAACATTTATTAACAAAGACTAGCAGGAGATGATAGAAAACATTTCATACAGAAGTTAAAATACAGAATAAGAGAACTTCAAACTTGGAAGTTACTTCAGGGGACATGTATTTCAATCCCTATTTGAACAAGATTCTTTCTGTAACAAAGCAAATGGGTCAAACAAATAGAATCAGTCGAGGTCTTCATAAATTGCTAAGAAATTACAGTATTTGAAAGAATGGAATTTGATTAAAATGTAAAGATCTACATTGGATTGTGAGAAACAATTAGACAACTGGGGGACATTTTTCCTAAAACCCTGCAGTTTGGAGAGCTACTGATAGAATAAAAGTCTGAGGGTGACTTGGCTTACAGCAAGATAAACCCATGAGGCTGCATCAATTTTCTTTCTGTCAGATGAAAACCTATGGTTTCTATCTTGGTTGAAAGCTTCTATAGGAAGAAAAAGCTTCAGACACTCTTTGGAAATGACAAGTAAATGGGCTGAAACTCTTAATGTGCTAACTTGCCCTTTCTGGCCCCTTTCCCTTGTCTATTCTTGGCTTCTTCCTTTTTCTCCCTCTGTCACTCCTTAAGTGATCCAGATAAGAAGTCAGATTTGCATTTTTCCCCTCACAGTGTCTCTCTAAGCCACAAAGTTTTAACCAGAACTTCCCAGTTGCCCTTTGATAATCAATAAAAGCAGCGATACACCATTGTTAGATTTATAGTGAATTGACAAGAATTTTTAAGGGTCACTCTCTTATCCCTCTAACAGGGCATATCACAAAGTTGTGATTATAATAATGAACAATGTTATTATAATCAGGGTTAATATTGATTGCTACCTCAAGAGCCTCATTGAAAATGACTTTCCAATTTAGATCATAACTTGAGCTAATATAGATTAAGGGATAATTTTAATACATATAGTTCATATATATAGTACATATAGTATATATATATGTATATGTATATATATATATATATGTAGTACATATGTTTTTGGTCCTCCTCAGGGAGGATCAACTCATTGTCAAAGTGGCATATGATAGCTATCATTGCACTGGTTAATCAATCAGCAGTTTTCATTGAGTGGTGACTCAATTAAAAATTATAGAGTAGAAAGAGATATTGTTCCTACTCTTGAGCATCTCAAAGCTTAAATAGGGAGTCAAGATTCATACACATATGAAATAGAGAATAATTTGAAATGTCATATGATCATATGCTCTCCCATTTGTGTCACCCGTGTGACCTTAAACAAGTCAACATACCTCTCTGGAACTCAGTTTCTCCATCTTTAAAATGAGGAGATGAGACTAGATGATATCTAAAGTACTTTCTAATTCTAAATTCATGATCCCATGAATGTCATCTAGATTCTTAAGTTCATTGAATAGATTAGAATTGTTAGGAGGAAAGCAATGTGTAAATCTGATTATTGTTAGATGTCTGATTCTTTATGACCCCATTTGGGGTTTTCTTGGGCAAAGATACTGGTGTCATTTTCTTTTTCTTCTATTTCTTTCTTCTTTTTCTTTCTTTTTTTTTTTTTTGCTAACTCATTTTACAGGTAATAAAACTGAGGCAAAAAGGATTAAGTGATTTGCCCAGGTTTGCACAGCTAGTAAATATCTGGGGCTAAATTTGAAGTCAGGAAGATGAATATTTTTGATTGCAGGTCCAGCACTCCATAGACTGAGCCACCTAGCTACTAGAAACCTTGTTTTTGTGGTTGTTGTTATTGCTTCTACTGTGGCTGGTAGTCCTGGGTTATTGAAGAGGAACAATGACATCACCAGGTTGATGTCTTGACTTGCATGAGAATTGAATTTAAGTGAGGTAGAGCTACACAAAGTCATCAGACTCCCAATCTTTTCCAGAATCACTGAAATCCAGTGACAAAACAAAAATCAAAATGACTGGCGTTTTCTGTTCTGATCGGAAGCTTTATATGCTATGTAAATGTGTATCAACTTCACTGTCAATGGTATGACTTCAAGTAGCCCTAGGCCAGGTGACCTTTGCCAACCTTTGTCCTTTACCTGACTTCACAGTTTGCCTTGGGTTTATTGCTCTGGCATTGCTTGTTTCCTCACTAGGAGACTGAGGTTCCTGGTGCTTCTCTACTATTGACACTTTAGATCTCTGAGCAACAATTCTATTTTTAGTCCTAGTCTAAGGATTCCTTTCCAGTGGAGGGGAAGGAGATGAGAAAGGTACCCAGAGTACAAACACAATCGTGGTAAAGAACAGGCAGTTTTATTATCCTTTAAAGAACAGGAAAAAGAGTACTCATCAATAAAGAATCTCTCTTTTCTTTCTGTTGCTTTCTCTCTCTCCCTCCTCAACTGCATCATTGCAACTGCTCCTGTTGCTGTTACCCCTTTGTGCAGGTGCTCATAAAATGGGAAAGGATGCCAGCTGCTTTTGGAGATGCCACAAGGCTCTGCAACAAATGAAAGAAGACACATATAGGGGATAGCGCCATCCTAGACATAGGCTTGCTTAAGAGATCTTGGGTTCACAGGGGTTAAGACTGATGAGGAGAAGGCTCTTCCTCACCTTGGGAGCTCAGAGAATATTTTTAATACCTTGAGTCCAATAGGAAACAGAAGCGTGAAAGTTAGGATTTCCCTCATTAGAATATCCATGTAATAATCTCAGGAACTTCCATATCTCCCACTTCTTGATTCAAATCTGCTCCCACCATAACCACTGTCTTCACCTCCTTTAGAAAAACCATGGCCTTGACCATGGCCTCCACAGAGGAAGCCTCAGCCACTGGATGAAACTCCTCGGTTCCTTCTCCTCACAGGGCTGGTTTTCTGATGATCTGCCTACCTGGTCAACTCTAATCTGCCGCCCATCAACAGACTTTCCATTCATGGCCATCATTACATCTTTAGCATCGTCTATGTTCTCAAATATAACAAAGCCAAAATCTCTGGATCTCTGAGTTTCCCTGTCGTTCACAACAACTTTAGCAATCTGTCCATACTTTGAGAAGACCTAGTCCAATGACTGTTCATTGGTATCAAAACTCAGTCCAACAACAATTAGTTTTCCTTCATCTGATGCCATCTTGATCAGTGTGTTGTATGAGGCGGGAAGAATAAGCAGTGTCAACAGAGAGACCAGAGTGACCTGAGCCTACTAACAGGAAAAATGATGAAACCAAAATTTTATCATATTTGGCAAACAGTACATTTTTTAAAGATAGTCTTATATGTCCTATAGTAGGGGTAGGAAACCTGTGGCCTCCAGGCCATATGTGGCCCTCTAGATCCTCAAGTGCAGCCATTTGAATCCAAACTTCACAGAACAAATCATCTTAATAAAACAATTTGTTCTGAAAAACTTGGACTCAATCAAAAGGCCAAACCCAAGGACCTAGAGGGCCACTGTGGACTGGAGGCCTTAGGTTCCCTACCCCTGCATAGGTTTTCAATGAAGCTTAAATCAGGAGAGTTCCAAAGATATTGAAGCATGTATATCTCTATCTCTTATATACATTTCTTAACCCTTAGGGAAATGTGGCATAACACAAAGTCATATTTTATATATTCAATTTCCATTAAGAAATTTATATAATAATAGAATAATTTTGCTTCTCAGAAATCAATATAGTTGTCAGAGACCACAATTCCTAAAATTGTGGAGGCTTCTAGAAGTAAATCTCTCTCAAACATTTAAAGGGTGGATGTTTTATAATTCAAAAAAGATGCCACAGATCTTTCAGATTTAAGCATGGTTCTTGTAGGTTCACCTGGACTTTTGACAGCAATTTAGGCATAGCTTTAAATGAAAAAAAAATCTCATCTGAAAAAAAATCATTTTTCCCTACCTTCTGTACTCCAGTCTTTGCATTGTTTTGCCCATGATGGATATTTTTTCTCCATTGAGACGGTTAGTTGCTTTAAAAAATATAGACATCTTGCTATTCTATTTTCAAGAATTTTATGGGGCATTGTAGAAGAATCAATAATAATTCCATTCAATGGCCAAGTCCTTTTAATCCATCCTTGCTACATTTTAAGAACTAATTAGGGATGATTTTATTATAACTATTTGTCAATTCTTGGTATTGTTTTTCATTTTTGACTGTACTTTGTACTTTTTGTCATTAATAATCATTATGGACTTGAATGATATTTGAAATCCTTGGTTTCCACAGACAATAACTGATGCAATATCTCTAACAACTATTCAAGAATGATCAAGTGCTCTGCCATATTTTGCATGTCCCTGGAATACTGTCCTTCTTAAAATCTACATAATTAAAAACACAGCAAAAGATAGCAATGAAATACATGTGTATGGCAAGCAGTTCAGCATCTAACTGATGGAGAACTAACAAAACATGAGGAAAAGCAGATTAATCTAATTTTTTCTGGTTAAAGTCATACATTCTGAGTTAGACAGTCATAGAGGCATACATGCATGACCATTGCTAACACAAAATGAAACCAGATAAAAATGATTGCTTTTGCTAAGTAATTTGCATATCATTACAGTGATAAGATGTAGAGTTTTAACAACTGGTTGGGTCAAGAAAAGGTTCTTATAGGAAATGAGATCTGAGGTGTGATTTGGAGGAAGCAAGGGCATTTAAAAGTGAATGTGAGGAGGAAGATATAGGGGATAGCCTATGCAGAGGCACAGAGGTGGGAAAAGGAATATTAAATGTGGCGAGATACATATAGTTCAGTTTTGTTGTAACACAAAGCAATGACCCTTGGCTCTGTAAAAGGGACACAAAAGAATATAACGCACAATTCCTTTCTTCAAGGGGTTTACAGTCTGGATACAGGAGAATGGGAGTAAAGATACATATACTTAAAATGCTAAAAATCAGTTCAAAACAATACTGTCTCAAAGCTGATAAAACAAGACCACATGAGATAAATTAATAAATGAAAAATAAGAAGTTTTATGAATTCATAAATTCAGATGAAACTGAGACTTCATAGGAGAAATGACTTCCCCAAATTTGTAGATAGCTTCAGAGGGAGGATTCGAACCCAGGTCTTCTGATTCCAAATTTAGTAACCTGTATTATACCTGAGAGACATTGTATAGTGGAGTTAGTTCTGAATTTAGAGTTAGAGGACCTGAATTAATATCCATACTTCATTACTTACTGTCTCTGAACCTTGAGCACTTGGTATGTTCTCAATTACTAAGACATACTTGTGTACTGGACAGAGGGCTCCATCTGGGTCTTGGTTTACTTTTCTGTGAAATTGGTACTGAATGATCTTCAAGGACCTCACTATGACTTTCTTCCAAATATGTACCATATAAAAGAAAAGGAGAAAGTGTGTGGAGAGTCCATTGAAAACTCATCAGCTGTATGGAAAATTCAACTTAAAATATTTTTCTTACCAATCAACTGTATATGTTTAGAGATGGAAGACAATTTAGAGGTTCTGGGGCCCAACCACTTAATTTTACAGATTAGGAAACTAAAGCTCAAGATCTAAGGGACTAGCCTAGTATCACATAGCTAGTAGATGTTTAAGGTGAGATTCAAACCTAGATCTTCCTAACTCCAAGAAGCTATTGGCCTCTCCACAACACTATAATTCCTTTCTCTGGTGGATCATCTTTATGTAGGAGGGAGAACACATTGCCCAGCATGTGTAGCAGATAGACCCAAATTCTCATATTTCCCTTTTCTAAATTTAGAATTTCATAGTGCACTTTCCCCTTTACTTCATCTTTTATCTTACCATCTCTGCTTGAGGCAGAGATAATTAAACATTATCAATAAACTCAGCACAAGGTCCATTGTGGAGTTGGAATTGAGGTGGTCTTCCATTTTGCTTATAGTGTCATACCCACAAACATCCTCTCTAATACATTATTGGCTCTTCCTCTGTTGTGGCAATTGACTATGTCCTGAGAGTCAGTGTGGATCCTTACATTGCCCACTTTTAGCTTGGCACATATTGATTCCCACTAGTCTCCTGCATCAAAGACTGAGAGGCTAGGAAATGTCTTGAAAGTTACTTTTAAGTGAATAGTAGCAGGAGTTGCTGCTCTTGTGATGATCTTTCCTGTCCAAATACTTAATGTTTTCTGTGCCAAAGACCTTGGGCAATTTGCTTCACTGGGCTCCTCCAGGAAGTCACAGAATGCAGGAAAGACAGACAGATCAGAGGGAATAGTTCTTGGGAACACCAGACATCTGCAGCTGTACTTAGGCAGTATGAAGAGGTTTCATAGAATGCTTTTCTTCTTGCTCTTCCTTCATTTCAAGAATAATTTCCTTGTAATCACAATGTAATGAGAAACTTAAAACAAATATAAGTTTTAATTGGCTATCTATAGGCAATGTCACAAGCAAAGAGACTGCTGTCTTTGTTAGTGCTGTTGGTAGTAGCTGCTGCTTCCAAGTTCCCACAAATCAACTGCTTTGCCTCCTGGATTGTGGTATGTCTTAGGTGTCCCATGGTAAGAATGGGTAATTACGAACTGCACAGGCTACCTAGCACATTCTCAATTACTAGGCATCTTGGTGTATTGGCCAAAGGACTCGACTTGGAGTCAGAAAGCCTTGGGTTCCAATGCTGACTTAGATGTTTTCTGGTTTAGTAACTAGGTTTGAATTATTCAGTTTCTTTCAGTCTCAGTTTCTGTATTGTAATATGGAGATAATAATAGATCACCACTTAGCTTGGTTTGCTCTATAATAAGAGATCTATATGTGTATACATACATACCTATACATACACATACACGTGTGTGTGTATATATATATATATATATATATATATGATGTTTTGCAAACTTCAAATTTCAAAGCAAATGCACTGATGATGATGATAACACACTACTCATCTTCAAAAAAGACTCCATCTCATCCATCTCACTGTCTTCCTTGGGCTCTCTTGCCCAATTAAGGGCATAGGGAGTTTAAGCCCAAATCATTCTACATAGGTAGATACTTATTCTATCTATACAGCTATCAGACTAATCCTGACCAAAAAATCCATAGCTGTATGTCCCTAAACTTTTAATATGCAAAATATGTATACAACATGCACACACATACATATATTTCATGTGTTTATATGCATATACATTCACATAACATACTGATGCATGTACAGGTAATACTTGCTGGTATTTCTTATACAGATTATATATACATACATACTTTGAAACATGTTTGAAGACATATGTTATAGAAGCATATTATATATATATGTATATATATTTAATACTTTAAAGGATTTTTGAAAGCCTGTTATATTTGTACAATCAATCCTCAACTTTTGTAGGAGCAATGTTTCTAGAAGATGGCACTAAAGTAAAAAACATGAATGCTGATTCATTGAACCTATGAGAAATAGAAGTTTGGTTCCTCTGACCACCCAAAACTGTAATCTATATCTACAATCTTTGTAAACTAGAGATTGCTAAAAAATATATATTTCTATGCATACAGTTCTTCATAACAAAACATTAATTCTGATAATATGCATATTCCCTATCACTTTAACCATGAAATAACCCACAAAATGCAGTACACAAAATAAAGTTGTTAACATGTAAAACATTTTTCTTACTAGTAATTCCCTAGAATTCTGTGATCTTTTGTGATAACATCTTAATAATAATAAAAATCCTTGATTTAAGACTATTCACTTTTCATAACACATGAAATCTACAGTATCATAAATATTTTAGAAAAAATAAAAGTCTTAAAACAAAAACATTTTTTCACCTGAGTCTTACCTTTCACTATATCATATGGTTGTGTGAGTGTGTTATACTGTACATTATACTGTTGTAAACTTCCCTATCTTTCTGCCCTCTGAAAACCAAGGGAGAGGTTTCTGGGACTTTAGTAGCTACTGTCAGAAGAGGTGGAGTTGGAGAGATCTTCCCAAAACCTCTAAAACTTTGTCCTTCACAGCTGTTGGATGGTGTTGGAGATCAAGAAGGATGCTTGAAATAATCCATCAACACTGATTTGTTAACACCAAATTCTCTAGGGAGAGCAGCTGTAGATATTCCAGTATGAAGTTTATTTAATACCTTTATTTTCTCACTAAGCCACATCACTGACTTTGCACACTTGGGCTGAGAGCTCTAAGGAATTTCACTAAACTTTGGGGGCATAACTGCCACATAGAATTTGAGATTTAAAGGCAAACAATGAAAATATGCAACAGATGCATGGGGAGCTCTTTACTTTAAAATGGTAGGGTGAACAAGGCCAGGGAAGCACCTAGTAGGATGCCACTGCTCCACAAACTTGCCCACATGGCATCTCTCACTTTTTTCTCTACTATAGATAGCCAAAAATGTGTGTGGTTGCCAACATGAAAGTAAAAATGAGGTTACAAATAAAATCATGGAAATTCTTGAAGCCACAAAAGTTGAACCTAAGAATGTTGAGGATTGAGTACAGATAGAAGAATAGGTTTGTTTTTGTTGTTGTTCAGTCATGCCTGACTCTTCATGATCCCACGGACCATAACATACCAATATTGTCCATGAAAATTTTTTGTCAAGGATGCTAAAGTAGTTTACTATTTTCTTCTTCAGTGGCTTATGACAGTTGGAAGGTTAAGTGACTTGGTCAGAGTCACACAACAGATAACTGCCTAGGGCCGAGTTTAAGCCCAGGTCTTCCTGATTCCAGACTCAGCACTTTATCCACTCAGCAACCTAGCTGTGACCCACACACATATACACACACGTACATATATATGTATACATATACACACCGATATGCAGATACATATACACATGTATTGTGTGTATATTTGCATGTATATACACCTACATATTATATGGAAACGTAAACATTCTAAATCCTTAGAGATTCATTGTTTAATTGGGACAGGGATTCTGATTAATTGATTGACTCATCCATTGGTTAAAAATTTATTTTGTGCTTACTGTGTATAAACCCTGTTTTTTTGTTTAGTTTAGTTTTGTTTTTTGTACTAGCTATGGCCAGATCTAGTTTAGATAAAATACAATCGGGGCAGCTAGCTGGCACAGCGAATAGAGCACCGACCCTGGAGACAGGAGGGCCTTTGTTCAAATCCCACCTCAGACACTTAACACAACTAGCCTGTGACTTTGGGCAAGTCACTTAACCCCAGTTAAAAACAACAACAACAACAACAATACAAACCCTGTCCTAATGGTGCTTACATTCTAGTACAGAATAAAATACAACAATAGATCAAATTACTTATCAATTAGTCAACAAGCATTTATTAAGTGCCTACTTTTTGCTAAATGTTGTTCTTGGCATACAACAGGATACAAAATAAAAATGGATAGAAAAATAAAAAATGAAACACTCTTTGTCCTCAGAGAGCTTACATTCTAAACAGGGGAAAGGAGGTGTCTGTGTGTATGCATGTACACATATACATATATTATTGTTTATATCCATGTATGATTTTATATATGCATACTGAATATATCTGCACACACAAAATACATGCAAAATTAATAAAAGCTACATCTTTGTGGAACAAGTCACTAACTATTGGGGGTGAGGAGGGGGCAGATTATGAAAAGTTTCAGATAGAAAGGAGCAAGTTAGAGAGTCACAAAGCAAAGGACTACATAATATCCAGAGGAGAAATCCATTACAAATAAGGAGAAGGGGGAAGACAGCTCACCTGAGATAACTTCTGAGATGGGCTTTGAGGGATCACTAAGAATTAATAGATGAAAAAAAGTGAGAGATTGTAGGAGAATGGTATGAACAAAGAGGCAGGGGTGGAACAACTTAGGGCATATTCAAAGTGAACTCAGAAGTTCATTTCTACCGAAACAGAGAGTATGTAGTGCAGCAATTATATAGGAAAAGCCTGGAAAGATAGGGTGTCATCAGTAGAAGACCTTGGATTCTGAACAAATAAATCTGGATTGTATTTGCTAGATGGTTGGGAACCAATGAAGACTCTGGAGCAAAGGATTGACATGACAAGTGTTTGGCATTTTGTAATAGTAATAATAATAAATGTTAATTCTGTCAGTAATTTAAAGAAAGCATTCAAGGTGGTTGAAAATACAGGTAGGAAGAATTTTTTTTAATTTTAGGAAGCAGTCCTAATGGGCGATGAGAAGGGTTTTTAGTAGGGAAGTGGCAGTGGGATAAGAGAGGAGATAATGGATTTGAGTATGATGTTGAAGAGGTGGAATCAAATGGATTTAGTATCTGATAGCTGCTTCTCTAATTCAAAAATAACCCCAAGAGGGTGCAGTGGATAGAGTGCTGGACTTGGAATCAGGAATACTCATCTTCCTGAATCCAAATCTGGCCTCCTGGGCAAGTCACTTAACCCTGTCTGCCTCAGTTATTCATGTGTAAAATGTGAGAGAGAAGGAAATGGCAAACCACACCAGAGTCTTTACCAAGAAGACCCCAAAGGGACTTACAAAATGTCAGATCTGATTGAAATGACAGAACAACAACAAATATGAACATGGAAAACTGCATCACTCAAACGATCAACAAGTAATTACTGAACACCTACTATGTGTCAAAAGCAGTACTAGGCAATGAGGATATAGAGATAAGAGTAAATAGTCCCTATGTACAAGAAGCTTACATTCTTTTGGGAGAGATCATCTGTACATGTGTAGGTGTGTCTATCTATGATATTCTCCCTAGCCTAGAGGATGAAATCACTAGAAATAGAGAGGTTTTAACATGATAAATGAAGTACAGAGGTGAGTCTTTACCCTGTCACCCCCTTTGGAACATGTGTAGAGGCTCTACTTAATTGAACTAGAGGGGAAGCCTGACTTTGGCAGGCCAAAGATTTGCTATTCTCCTGGAGACCCTTAAAAATCAATCCTGCAGGGGCACCTAGGTGGCACAGTGAATAGAGCACCAGCCCTGGAGTCAGGAGGACGTGAGTTCAAGTCCGGCCTCAGACACTTAACACAAAAACTAGCCGTGTGACCTTGGGAAAGTCACTTAACCATAATTGCCCTCCCCCCCAAAAAATTAATCCTGCCAATTCTTAGAGATAGTTGAGGCACTCAGATAGCCGGGAAAGAGCATGTGTCCAGAAGCTCCACCAGTGGCATCAGGGAGTTGGAGGATACCTTTTACCCTGTCCATCCCCACACCCACTTCCATAAGCCAGAGTGTATTGAGGTAAAGCTCCTCTTGCCCTGGTGGGGGCAGAGAGAATACCATCAGAGGTGGCAAGAAAGGGTGGCAGGGCCAGGGAGCACAGTTGAGCCACAGATAGTCTGTCAATTAGCACTTTAGTATGTGGCTGGCACTATGCTAAACACTATGAGTGTTGCTATCCCTGTTTTACGAATGGGGAAACTGAGACTTAGAGAAGAAAAGTTACTTACCCAAGGTCCTACAACTAAGTATTATATCTGAAATTAAGAAGTCTTCAGATGCTTATTCCAGATATTTACTAATACCACACAATCTCTCTCTATCCTGTATCTTGCACCAAGATGGACACACACAGCAATCTTGCTCAGTGAAGGAGTAGATCTTTGCCCACTCCTTAAAGTAAATGCTAGCTTTGAGACTAGGACAAGGAAGGTGTCATCTTGTGGCAGTGAGACAAGTACTCTGGGACATAAAACTACGTAAAGAGAGATTACTTATCTTTATGACAGATTATATATGCAGTATGTGGCAGGTGAACAATTTGAATAGGAACCAGGAAGGCCTATCTGTTTGTTCCCAGATACCAAGGCCACTGCCTGGTATCCCACCATTTGAGCTTTGTTCACTTCAGTTTTGGGCAGCTAGGTGACACAGTGGATAGAGTGCCAGGCCTGGAGGCAGGAAGACTCCTCTTCCTGAACTCAAATCTGGCCTCAGACACTTACTAGCTGTGTGACCCTGGACAAGTCACTTAACCCTGTTTGCCTCAGTTTCTATAAAATGAGCTGGAGAAGGAAATGGCAAATCAGTGCAGGATCTTTGCCAAGAAAATCTCAAATGGGGTTATGAAGACTAAGACACAACTGAAAACGACTGAACAACAACATACCATACTTATGCACATGTCATCTATCTTTCTTAATGACTAAATGTTTGGCTAGGAAAAATGAAGTGCAGTGCTACTAAGAGAGAGTATCCTGCTCTTACTAAAAACCGAGTGTCTGCGGCTGCTAGGTGATGCAGTGAATAGAGCACCAGCCCTGGAGTCAGGAGGAGCTGAATTCAAATTCGGCCTCAGACACTTAACACTTACTAGTCCTGTGACCTTGGGCAAGTAACTTAACCCCAATTGCCCTACCTTCCCCCTGCAAAAAAAAAAAAAGAAAAAGCAAAAAACAAAAACAAAACTGAGTGTCTACCGACAACCAAATATCAGGAATAGACTAACTAAACCTGAACTCTAGAAGAGCCACATTATTACCTAGGAACCCTCACAGAGGCCTTTTTCCTTGTCTATGAGGCTGGGCTTCTCTACCAAGCCTCATCCCTTTGTGGCCTCTTTAATAGTAATATATTTGTGAATAATCCATAATTAACTGAAAAGAGCATAACATTAATTATTGTGCTCGATTGTTAATCAGTGGGGGTATTTCCCCTCCCTCCTCCCTCTCCTTGCATACTAACCTGTCAGGCTCTAATAATTGTTGCCTTGAACAGGTTTGGGTTAAAGTCTCCAAGGAGGACCAATTCTCTTGTTCCATTAGTGAGAACACATATAGATCATTTTCAGCACTAATCTAGGGCTAAAATCAATTATGTCTCTTGTATTTAAAAATTAAATTGACTCGCCAAGGGAGTAGGATGAAGGAAAAAATACATTCCTCCTATTATGTGTAATTACAATTGTAAAACATTTTCCTTCGAAATGTAATTGCTGCCTGCAGAGGCTCAAGCTGGAGCAGTCGAAGTGTTTAGCTGCCACGTTGGGTTGTCTTTCACGTTTTTCTTTGGGCTTTTGTCTCCCCTCCCTTCCTTCTTTTTCCTTCTTATTTTAATGCTATTAGAACACTGTGAAGTCCTTTAAGGCATCTGAACTTTCAAACACTATCAAATTTAGTCCCAGAAACAGGGAACAAAAAAGAGGGAGGAAAGAAAAAAAAAGAGCTTGGTTTTTCCCTGTAATCTATATAATGAAAAATTCAATTCAACAAGTATTTTCAAGCCTCTATTTCAGAGCCATTCCTATGCTAAGTGTTCTGGGGGCCACACAGGAAGTAGAAGGCTCTGTTCTCACACTCAGAGAGCCTTAAATCATATGAGAGGGGGAGGGGAAAGGGACAACATAAATATAGCCAATATTATAACCTATATTCCAGTGGGAAAAGTATTTAGGGGAAATGAGTAGAGCATTTTGGCAGAGGGGAGGTCTTCTACAGGGCTGGGGTGCTTTAGGAGTTTGGTGAAGCAAGCTAGGGAACAGTTGTTGAGGGACTTAAAAGCCAGGCTAAAGGGTTTGGATTTTATTCTGTGGCAATGGGGGGTCACTAAAAGCTTTTTCATAGGGACATGATGTGTGCAGAGCAGTATTTTAGGAAGATTATTCTGTCAGCCGTGTAAAGAATAGATTGGACAGGAGAAAGATTGCAGTTAGGATACTTTTCCAATATTCCAGGCAGTGGGTGGAAGACAGAACAGTGGATCAAAGCTTGGTAAGCAGTCAGAGTAGCAGAATTAGATTTGATATGCCAGAGAAATTGATGTCTAGAAACTGAGGCAAAACCTAGCTCCTACAGAAAATCTCTTACATATTTGTTTCTACATCAGATTCTAATGATTGTCTTCTATGGTTACTGGATACTGGACCTAGAAGATCACAGAGATGTAGTACAGAAAGTTTTCATGTTCTGAAAAATGCTGAATCAGAATGGTTCTAGTGAGCCTGTGCACCTGTCTTCCTTCATAAATAAAGATAATATGATAATGTTCCTGACGCTCCAGTAGCAGGTCATATACTTTCATTGTTTTCCCAAGGACATGGATGGATTCCCCTGCTCCATCAAACATCATAATTTTCCTTGTCAATATTATTATCACCATTGTAGATTTCATTGTCATCATTGTCATCATAATCATCACCAACATTTGTATGACTCTTTAGAGTTTAGAAATATATTTTCCCACAACTATCCTATGAGGTATGTAGCATAAGTATATTTATCATTAATGACATCAGGATAACTGATGAAGAAAGTGAAGCCCAGAAAAGCCAAGTGACTTGCCCATTGTCACACAGCTAATAAAGACCAAAGATTGAACTTCAATTACTTGTCTTCTAACTCTAAAAGTAGAGTTTATTCTAATGTTTTCATTTATTTTCCTTCCTCCATTCCCCTTTGAGACCGATTATGTATATTTCCCAGATAGCTGGTCAGGGTTAGGAGAAAAAATTGGGCTCCAAGAATACAATTTAAAACAACAACAATTAAAAAAAAACTATCTGGCTAATTTTGGGGTTTAATCTTCAGGAGCATCCTGAACAAACTCTCTGAAATAACTGAGGAGTGTCTAGATCTGATTTCCCTACACCAACAGTTTGCTGCAATGTCTCTAATAGCCATTGAAATATGCACTGTAAAAGTTAAAAATTTTTCCATGTATTCTTGGAGTAATATATTTTCTTTAAAACCACAGAATTTAAAACACAACAAAAGAGAACAATGGAACATGTTTGCATGAAATTTATTACACAACTAACAGAAAACTAAATGGATATGGGGAAAACAGCTTAAAATGCTTGCATTTGGTCAACATTAGACCTTCTAAGTCAACAAGTGTCAGTAGAAATAAATGTGCATATCCATTGCTGCTCCAAAATGAAACTATATCCAAATTTTTGCTTGTTCCAATTAGTTCACATATGACTGTATATTTGTAAATTTCACAGTAACCTGAGCAATCACAAGATCAAGATTTAGAGATAGAATAGATGTCTGAAGTACATCCAATACATCTAGTATATTAATTTTTTCCACATTATCAGACATACTCCCCCACCCCACTATTCCTGACCATAGGGAGGGGGAATGGGAGAAGAAAGAAATATAGATTTCCCCAATTCAGCTAAGCACAGTCAAGCAAAACAAACAGGCCCATGCCAGTAATGTCCAAAATTAAATCTCTTGAGGGCGGAGCCAAGATGGCAGAGTAGAAACAGCTGATCCAAGCCTCTCTGGCCCCAGATTCCCCCCAAACTACGTAAAAGGGGACTCTGAACAACTTCTGGAGCCCCAGCACCCACAGAACGACACAGAGAAGCTAACCTCCCACTGAGGACAGCCCAGCAGCCCTGCAGGAAGGACCAGCGCAGCTGTCTGGGACCTGGCAGCGCGCATCGCGCAGAGTGCAGGAGCCGAGGCAAGCTCAGGTCCCTGTGAGCCAAGGTTTTAGCCCCAGGGTGGCAGGGCCAGCAGCCAGCTGGAGGAACCCCGGAACACCAGGAGCTGTGGCGATTCCAGAACTATCAACATAGACTTGCCTGGGACAAAGTAAGAGGTTAGTGTCCTATGGACTTTGGGACTGCTATTAGGGAATGCGTCAGCTCCCTCCCCTGGGGACTAGAAGCCGCCATTTTGTAGTTTTCAGAGGCAGGTCCAGCTCCCGGCCTACAAACCTTAGGGAGATCCAGCGATCAGTCTTGGAGGGTAATCGCTCTTGCTTTAACCTCCCTGGATCTGGATTGTGATCTAGGGTGGAAGTCATGGGTGGGTTTATAGCTTGCCAGAAACGGAAGTTGCCCCCCACACGTTCTGGACGAAAATTCCTCTATCTGGCCTTAAAGCCATAGTGTGGCAACAAGCCCAAAAGTCAAGTAATTAAGTGGCAACATGCCAAGGCAAAGGAAACAGAAAAATGCAACCCTAGACTCCTATTTTGGAGGCATAGAGTGGGAAAAGGGCTGTGAGGTCAGAAGTCCTGCTCCAAAAGCCCCAGGGGAAAACATGAGTGGGTTGCAGGCCATAGAGGACCTTAAGAAGGACTTTAAAAATCAAATAAGAGAAGTGGAGGAAAAATTGGAAAGTAAAATGAGAAGGATGCAGGAAAAGTATGAAATGAGGGTCAACAGCCTGACTGAGGAAAACAACACCTTAAAAAATAGACTAACTCAAATGACAAAGGAGGCCCAAAAGGGCAATGAGGAGAAGAATGCCTTAAAAAGTCGAATTTCCCAGATGGAAAAAGAATCTCAAAAGTTCATTGAGGAGATTCATTCCTTCAGAGTTAGACTGCAGCAAATGGAAGCTAATGACTTTATGAGAAATCAAGATGCTGTTAAGCAGATCCAAACAAATGAAAGATTAGAAGGCAATGTGAAATATCTCATGGGAAAAACCACTGACCTGGAAAATAGATCCAGGAGAGACAATTTAAAAATTATTGGACTACCTGAAAGCCATGATGAAAGAAAGAACCTAGAAATCACCCTTCAAGAAATTCTCAAGGAAAACTGCCCTGATGTTTTAGATCCAGAGGGCAAAATAGAGGTTGAAAGAATCCACAGATCACCTCCTGAAAAAGATCCCAAAAAGAAAACTCCCAGGAATATCATAGCCAGGTTCCAGAATCCCCAGATCAAGGAGAAAATACTACAAGCAGCCAGGAAAAAACAATTTCAATAGTGTGGAAACACAATCAGAATAGCCCAGGACCTGGCAGCTTCTACACTGAGGGATCGAAGGGCATGGAATATGATATTCCAGAGGGCAAAAGAACTGGGAATGAACCCAAGGGTCACCTACCCAGCAAAACTGAGTATTTTGTTTCAGGGGAAAATATGGTCATTCAGTGGAATAGAGGACTTTCAAACATTCTTGAGGAAAAAACCAGAATTGAATAGAAAATTTGACATCCAGACACAAGAAGCAAGAGATGCGTGAGAAGGTAATCAGGGAAAAGAAATCAAAAGGAACTTATCAAAGCTGAACTATTTACATTCCTATATGGAAAAGCAATAACTGAGACTGATGATATCTTTCTCACTATGAAAATAATGGAAGAAGGGTGTGTGGTCATATGAATACATATGTGAATGTATGTGTATATGGTTACAGTTATATATGGATAGAGGGCATAGGTTGAATTTGTTGGGAAGGGAGAATACTCAAGGGATGAAATTATGAGGTGAGAGAGGAAAGTGGCAAGAGGAGATGGGGAGAGACAGGGTAGGGTAAACTATCCCATGTAGAAGAAGCAAGGGGAAGTGGTTGCAAAGGAGGGGGAGAATAAGGAAGGCTAAAAAGGCAAAACCACATTCACATTGAATTTGGTTCAGGGAGAAAATGACATACATACTAAATGGGATAACTCAACCTGCAGCAGGATAGGGGGAAGGGGGATGAGAGGAGGGATGATGGATGGGAGGGCATCCTTGGGGTGAGGGGAGGTTGGAAGTACCCACTATAGAAGAGGGACAGGATCATGTAGGGAATGGACCAGGTGGGGGGTGGGATGAGTGGGAGGGAATTATAAGCAACCTTGTACAATATATCTACTATGATAATGTTTTGCATAGCTAGATATGTACAACATATACTGAATTACTTATCTCCCAAGAGGGAATGGGTGACAAGGGAGGAAGGAAATGGATCTGAAATTCGAGGTCTTAACATTAAATGTTTCAAATATATATAAATACTATTATTAATACTCTTTTGCTTGTAATAGGGAGACAAGATGTGCAGGCATTGGGACACAAAGACTCACCTTCCTCTAATGGAAAAGTCGATGGGGGTATGGTAGAAGGTATGGGAGAGAGCAGATTGGAGGAAGTGATATCTTGTGGGACTACTATTCTGGGAGGTTGGGTAGGGGAATAATGGGGGGAAAATGATTGTAACTTAAAATCTGGTGGAAATGAATGATGTAAAACAGAAGTTACTAAAGCATTTGTTTAAAAAAATTAAATCTCTTATTCTGCATATCAGTCCATCATATCTCTGTCATGAAGTGAGCAGCATTCCTCTTCATTTGGCCTCTGGAATCATATATGGTCATTTAATTAATCAGAGTTCTTAAGTCTTTCAGAATTGCTCATTTAGAATATTGATATTAGAATAAAAAGTTTTCTTCTGGTTCTGCTCACTTCATTTCCCATCTGTTCATTCAAGTTTTTCCAAGTCTCTCTGAAGCTGTCCTTTCTTCTCATTTCTTATGCACAGTGGCATCTACACAATATGTTTCCCATATTTTACAGAGGAAAAAACTGGCACATAGAAAAGTCAAGTCTATTGTTCAGGGTCACACATTGGTAGTGAAGTGAGAAAGCTGGTATTGTAAAATCTTGATCCTCTAAGTTGAAATGCAAGCACTCTCTACTCTGTGCACTGTGACCCCTTTGAATTTGATCTTGGCTCAGTAAGTATTTTTTGATGATGGTGACTTAACCAATCAATGTGTAAATACAAACCTCAGTCAATAAATCCATAGAATATCACAATCCTTTTTCCTCCATTTTCTCCATTCTACTTGCTGTTCTTTTAAAATCTTTTCAATATTAGATTGCTATTGTTCAGGGTTCTCCTTTCTATGCTACGGGGCAGTAGCCCATGACTCCTGCCCACCAAGAAGCTGTAACTGTTTATAATAAGTCTTTCTAGGATGTTTTATTTGTCTCATGATTTGTCCCATTGCCCAAGTGCAGGACTTTGATATTGTATCACAAACTAAAGGGGGAAATTTATCACAGCTAGCAGCTCTGCCACATCCTCCATAGTTCTATTTTTTCCCTCTTTTTGAAAGATATAGTCTTACTTGGACATTCAGTGTTTGGAAAGGGGTGTGTGTGTGTGTGTGTGTGTGTGTGTGTGTGTGTGTGTGTTTTAATAACTGGTAACCATATACACTGGGTCTCTGTCCTGGGATATAGGAGAGCTTTACAATTTCAGATAGTG
Source organism: Gymnobelideus leadbeateri (assembly GCA_011680675.1). Classification (NCBI taxonomy): domain Eukaryota; kingdom Metazoa; phylum Chordata; class Mammalia; order Diprotodontia; family Petauridae; genus Gymnobelideus; species Gymnobelideus leadbeateri. The sequence continues at coordinate 22,371 of WOXC01009805.1, read as the reverse complement.
AACATGTGGTAGACCCACATTGTTGAGCCTTTTAAATATCTTCCTAGTCTTTTTTACCAACATAAAAAAACAAAACAAACAAACAAACAAACAAAAAAACAAAGCAAAATTATTCAGGGACCTGTTTCTTACCTGCCTTGATGTTTTGAAGTGGTTCTGCCCTGATGTAACTACTACTAGAGAAAAAAAATCCTGTTCTTAAAATACATCACAAGATCACAAACAAGCCTCCATCCTTCCTTCCAATTCAATTGTCAGAAATTTCCTCCTTTCAAGAAAAGGTCTTGGTATACTTCAGAGAACCACTCACTTTCTGTCTCTTCCTAGGTAATTTGGGAATGTTAGTTTCCAGTATACTCCAATGGTAGCAACTGTTTTTCTTTATATAACACTGACTGTCTTGGACCCTAATGACTGAATAACAGGTCTGTTATTTTGTCCTTTCCCCGGGTTTCTACAGTACTTTTAAGTGGACTTTGAGGTCTTTAGTTTCATAGTTTCTAGCCCCTATACATTATGCTTTGCCAATGTTAGGCAGTCCATTTGTACTCCAGTTCCATTTAACTCCTTAGCACTCAGATTAGCTTTTCTTTTATTAAATGATTTATTTTTAGTTTTCAACTTTCATTTCTACAAGATTTTGAATTCCAAATTTTCTCCCTATTCCTCCCCTCCCCCCCAAGATGCCATACATTTTGATTACCCCTTCCCCCAGTCTGTGCTCCCTTTTATGACCATCCCCCTCTTATCCCCTTCCCTCTTACTTTATTGTAAGGCAAGATAGATTTCCATACCCATTTGCTTGTATATCTTATTGCATGTAAAAAAAAATTTTCTCTTCTTACCTCCCTCTTACCCTCCTTCTTACCTCCCCTTCTTACCTACCCTCACTGAGAAGGCATAGGTTATACATGTGTAGTTATGCAAAACACTTCCATAATAGTCATATTGTGAAAGACTAACTATATTTCCCTTCATTCTATCCTGCCTCCCCCAGCTTATTATGCTTTCTCCTTTGATCCTGTCACTTTTCAAAAGTGTTTATTCTGACAACCCCCTCCCCAATCTGCGTTCCCTTCTATCATCCCTGCCCCCTTCTTATCCCCTTTCTCCTTACTTCCCTGTATGGTAGGATACCCAGATGAGTGGGTATATTATTCCCTCGTTAAGCCCAATCTGATGAAAATAAGATTCACTCATTCCCTCTCACCCCTTCCCTCTTCTTCCCCTCCATTGTGAAAACTTTTTATTGCCTCTTTTATGTGGGATAATTTACCCCCCATTCTATTTCTCCCTTTCTCCTTCTCCCAATATATTCTTCTCTTACCCCTTCATTTTGTTGTTTTAGGTATCATCCCTTCATATTCAACTCTGTGCCATCTATCTGTCTATCTATCTATCTATCTATCTATCTATCTATCTATCTATCTATCTATCCATTCATTTCTTCCAACTACCCTAGTACTGAGAAAGGTCTCATGAGTTATAAATATCATCTTTCTATGTAGGAATGTGAACAGTTCAACTTTCAGAAGACTCTTATGATTTATTTTTCCTGTTTACCTTTTCATTCTTCTCTGGATTCTTGTATTTGAAAGTAAAATTTTCTGTTTAGTTCTGGTGTTTTCAGTAAGAATGCTTGAAAGTCCTCTATTTTGTTAAATATCCATTCCCTGTCCCCTCCCCCCCAAAATATTATACTCAGTTTTGCTGGGTAGGTGATTCTTAGTTTTAATCCTAGTTTCTCTGACTTTTGGAATATCATATTCCAAGTCCTTCAATACATTAATGTAGAAGCTGCTAGATCTTGTGTTAATCTGATTATATTTCCACAATACTCAATTTTTTTTTCTTTCTGGGTGCTTACAATATTTTCTCCTTGACTTGGGAAATCTGGAATTTGGCTACAGTATTCATAAGAGTTTTCCCTTTGGGATCTCTTTCAGGAGGTGTTTGGTGGATTCTTTCAATTTCTATTTTACCATCTATTTCTAGAATATCAGGGCAGCTTTTCCTTGATAATTTCTTGAAAGATGATGTCTAGGTTTTTTTTTTTAAATCATGACTTTCAGGTAATCCAGTAATTTTTAAATTATCTCTCTTGGATTTATTTTCCAGATATGTGGTTTTTCCAATGAGATATTTCACATTGTCTTCTATTTTTTTCATTCTTTTGGTTCTGTTTGATAATTTCTTGATTTCTCTTAAAGTTATTAGCTTCCATTTGCTCCATTCTAATTTTTAAGGAATTATTTTCTTCAGTGAGCTTTTGGACCTCCTTTTCCATCTGGCCAATTCTTCTTTTTAAGGTAGTCTTCTCCTCATTGGATTTCTGAACCTCTTTTGCCATTTGGGTTAGTCTGTTTTTTAAAGTGTTATTTTCTTCAGTATTTTTTTGGATTCTCATTTAGCAAGCTGTTGACTTGCTTTTCATGATTTTCTGGCATCACTCTCATTTCTCTTCCCAATTTTTCTTTTACTTCTCTTACCTGATTTTCAAAATCCTTTTTTAGCTCTTCCATGGCCTGGGACCAATTCATATTTTTCTTGGAGGCTTTGGATGCAGGAACTTTGACTGTGTTGTATTCTTCTGATTGTATGTTTTGATCTTCTTTGTCACCAAAGTAAGATTCTATAGTCTGAGGTTTTTTGGGTTTTTTTTGAACACTGTTTGCTCATCTTCCCAGACAAATACTTGACTTTTTAACTCTTTGTGAAAGCAAGACTTTGCTTCCAGTTGGTGTGGGTGTGGGTGTGGGTATACTGTCCCAGGCTTTGAAGGTTTTGTATCACCCAATTGATGCCCCACCGTCTATGGGCCCAGAGCTCCAGAAGCAGCAGTTGCTAATTATTCAGTCTCCTGAGGTCTACTGTGACCCATCTATGCTGTCACAGCCCATGCTGAATTGTACTCCACTAAAATCCCAGTGTGATAGACTCTTTCTATTGCCCTTCCAGGTTGTCTTGGGGTGGAGATTTGTTTCATTCTGTCATTTTGTGGGTTCTGTAGCTCTATAATTTGTTTAGTCATTTTAGAAGTATTTGGAGGTGAGATCTCAAGTGAGTCCCTGCTTTTACTCTGCCATCTTGGTTCTGCCCCCTCAGATTAACTTTTAAAAAGGAATATTTATTTCAAAGGTATAAGAACAAACATATGAGCATCCCTCCCCCATTCCTTGACCAGCACATGGGGGCATAATCCCCAGTCTCACACTACTTCTGTTTCTGGGGTCCACAATTTAGCTCAGTTATTTTGTAACATTGTCCCACCAATAATGAAGTCAGAACAATGGTTCTGTATACCTTCATTTCATAGGCAGCCTAATAGCTCTTCTCTCCCACACTTTCTTTTGGAACCTCCCACATGCTGAGCTAGCTCTCTGGCAATGTGTGCATCAACTTCATCATCCATGTGGACATCCCTGAAAAATATTCATCCAATAAAAGCAACAACCCCAAGGCAAGACTACTATAAGAAGACAATGTCAACAGATTAAAGTGCTTCTCCATGAATGAACAGTCTGTTGCTAACATGGAGGGAAATCTGAACCAACACCCAGTTGACAACAGTGGAGTGGAAAAGGAGTGGGTAGCTTTCAGATATTTGGTATACAGTATCACATTTACTCATTTGGGCCAGAATACCCACAAACATCAAGATTTGTTTGACGAAAATAATGGGGAAATTCAGAAGCTGCTAAATGAAAAAAAAAGAGAATTCCAGTGAATTTACCAGAAAACTAATTCATCTGTCTCTAAGAAAGCAGTGTTTATCTTTGTCAAAAGTAAAATGCAGGTGAAGCTTAGAGAGATGCAAGATTCTTGGTTCAGTAAGAAGACAGAAGAAATTCAGTTTTATACTGATACTAACAATTCAAAAACTTTTGTGATGTTCTCAAGGCTTTTTTATGGGCCAAGCACTTTTAAGGAATCTCAACTAAAAATGCTGTTCAGCCACATTGATTAATGATAAGGATTTGATCCTGGAGAGATGAGCTGAATACTTCCATAGAATTCTCAACAAACCATCCTCAACCAATGCTGCAGCCATTATCCTCAGTTTGAAGCAAGTTCCTCTTTAGCTGAACTTCCAAATGAAGAAGAGGATTTGAGTGCCTTTAGGTTCATCTCGTGTGGCAAAGCACCTACTGCTGATTTTATTCCAGCAGAGATTTACAAGGCAAAAGCTCCACTGTGCTTAATAAAACTGACTGAAATTTTCTGTTATGGGGAAAAAGGTTATCCCCCTAGGACTTCAAGGATGCCTCTATTGTCTATTTCTATAAAGAAAAGGGAAATTGGGGTGGCTAGTTAGTGCAGTGAATAGAGCATTGGCCCTGAAGTCAGGAGGACCTGAGTTCAAATTTGTGCTCAGAAACTTAACACTTGCTAGCTGTGTGACCTTGGCCAAGTCACTTAACCCCAGTTGCCCTGCATTCCTCCTCCAAAAAGCAAAAATAAAAGAAGGACATAGATTTTCCTGTAACAATCACAGGGATGTGGGGGTCAGATGGTGATAGTCTCTCTCTTAGTCACTGTTGGCAAGATAATTGTCCTACTTAACAGGCTGCCTATTCACCTGGAAGATGGTCATCTACCTGAGAGCCACTTTGGTTTCAAAAAAAGGCTGAGGAATGGTCTATATGGTGATTTCTGCCTGAATACACGAGGTAAAACATCAGGAGCAGAACAGAGGTCTGTATCCAACATTCATCAATATGATTACGGCCTTTAATACTGTCAGACATGAGGGCTTGTGGAAGATCATGGTAAAATTTGGTTGCCTGGAGAAGTACATCACTATTGTATGCTTTTTATATGACATCATTCTTGCACAGGTGCTGGATAATGGACTATTCTCTCACCCTTTCCTAGTCACCAATGGAGTGAAACAAGTCAGTGTGCTTGCTCCTATACTGTTTATCATGATGTTTTCAATGATGTTGTCAGATGCCTTCAACAAGGATGAAAAAAGCATCAAGTCCAGCTATCAAAATGATGGTAAATTATTTAATTTGAAAAGGCTACAAGCCAAGACTAAAGTGGAGGGGAAAGTTGGTGTGTGACTTTTTGTTCTCTTGGGTGATTGTGCCCTCAATGCAACCTCTGAGTCTGATATGCAAGAGTATTGATTGATTCTCTCCTGCTTGTGCTACTTTTGGCCTTACAATGAACACCAAGAAAACAGAAGTTCTCCAAAGGCCAGCACCACATCATCCATATGTGGATTCACTGATTATAGCAAATGGAAAAACATTGAATGCTGTGGATGAGATCACTTACCTTGGCAGTATACTTTCTAGGGATGTCCACATAGATGGTGAGGTTGATACATGCATTGCCAGAGCTAGCTTGTTGTTTGGGAGGATCCAAAAGAAAGTGTGGGAGAGAAGAGCTATTAGGCTGCCTATCAAACTAAAGGTCTACAGAGGTATTGTGCTGACTTCATTTTTGTATGTCTGTGAAACTTGCACAGTGTACCAGCACCATGCCAGGAAAATGAATCAGTTCCATTTGAATTGTCTTAGGAGGATTCTGAAAATCATTTGGAAGGATAAGTTAGTAGACACTGAAGTCCTTTCTTGAGTTGACCTGCCAAGAATTCAGAGCCTATTGCAGAAAGTATAACTGATGGGCTGACCACATTGTTCAAATGTCATACATATATTTGGCTAAAAGACTATTTTATGGAGAACTCACATAAAGCACTACCATGGAGGTCAAAAGAAGTAATACAAAGACCATCTTAAGGTCTCTCTGAAGAATTTAATTTCAATTGTGAGACATGGGAGATGATGGCATAGAGCCACTCATCATGGTGTGCCTGCATCAAAGAAGTTACTGTGCCCTATGAGCAAAGCAGAATCACAGCAGCACAAAGGAAGCATGCATCTGCACTCTATATATTCCTATGGACTATTTGTCCCCAACCTGTGGCAGAGCTTTCTGAGTTCATATAAATCTGATCATCCACAGTCAGATACACTGTACCTTGACCCTAAAATAGTGATGTCATTTTGGTCCTCTTCAAGCACGAAAGACAATAACCACTTCCAGGGTAAGTGAACTTAGCCACAACATTCAAAATTCTTCCTTTTGCTATTACATATATGAATGGCACAGTGATGGCTGGTGGAGAAACTCTGGCTTTTTTTTTTTGGTATTGATCGTCAGGTCCAAAGCACAGACAGTAGAGAACTGATTTATACTCTGCTTTATGTCAGCCTCAGAGGCTGCATTGAGTGCACAATCATCTGCAAGCAAAAAGTCATGCACCAACACTTTCTCCATTTTAGTCTTGGCTTGTGGCCTTTTCAAATTAAAAAAGTTTACCATCAGTGCTACCCCTGCTTTTTTTTCCTTCAGCTGTGTCTCCTTATAATACTTCTACCAGTACCTGTTGTTTCTGCACCTTCCATGTTCTTATAGGGCAGCTTGAGAAAGTTGTCTACATTAAGCTATGGCACCTATCAAGGGGCCAAGGGGTGGGAAGATCTTCAGATTCCCATAGCCACTACACTGCTTTGTAAAAAATGTTCCAAAAGTAGGGGTATAGAAATGGATGTGGTTCCTCCATTGTACAAAGCACAGGATTCTCTCACAGAGAAAGGATATCTGTAGTACAAGATACAAAAATGACGAATGTAAAATTTCAAAGTTCTTTTACACTTACTACTTTAGTGATCATTTAATTTCATGACCTCACTTTAAAGGTGATGAAATTAAAGCTCTAAGAAACCAAGTGGCATGGGCAATATAATATAGCTATAAGGATGAGCTAGGACTTGAAGTCTCAGCTTCTAAAATCTCAATGTAGTACAACCTATATTTATTCATGTAAGAGGACCAATAGTCTTGCTTGCAGAAGCACTTGCTGTTACATGGACATTGGAAGTTGAAAGTCAGACCATGACCACTTGCATTACAGTGGTTGAGCATGAAAGAACTATTAAGTGGGCAATACTTACCCTTGCTACCAAGGGTACCAAACAAGAGGTACCAGCCATGATCTCCTTCACAAAAGTGTAGACCTATTTTGCTTACTTAAATTTCAGCACAAGAACCAAGAGGCACTCTGTATCTCCTAGTGTATGCCTAGATTCTATCTTGGCTCAATCTAGGATAAAGGTAATTTTTATATGTTTCATAAATTATGAAAATTATCAACGTCATTTGGCACTAAAATTCTTACCTCCTTCCCAACTTTGGATGACTCAAAGGAAAACACATATGCATTACAGAACAGAGTACAGTTACTGAGTGGATTGGAAAATAAAGTGATGTAACATTAAAAATCTAAGAGACAGTACTGTTCCAGTAAACTCCGAAATGTCTACTTCCCCCTCTGCATATTTAGAAGTGTACATTTTAGCAGAATACATTACTTTTTCACACTACTGAAGTCCAATGTATGGAAGGCAATGGGTCATCACACTGGTATCTACTCTTGATCCCAGTATCTCACTTAATAGGTCATCAGGTCATTTAAGGTTAGGTGCCACTTTGGGACTTCTCCCAGGGATAAATGCATTCAGTTCTCAATTCTGCTTTAGTTGGACTGCATTGGTAAGTTTGCTATCTACTCAGCCATGTCCTCATCAACATTTCAAAAGCCTCCAGTGCTAACCCTTAGATAATCTAGAAGGAAGGCCTTCAGTGAGGTGAACCTCCTCCTATGCTATACACTAAGCAGGGGTAAAGAACCTGCTGCCTCAAGGTCACATATGGCCTTCTAGGTTCTTGAGTGTGGCCTTTTGACCAAGTTCAAGTTTTACAGAACAAATTCTTTTATTAAGGGGATTTGTTCTGTGAAATTTGGATTCAGTCAAAGGGGCACACTTGAGGACGTAGAGGGCCACATGTGGCCTCAAAGCTTCAGGTTCCCCAATCCTGCAGGCTCACTGATCCAGCTCTCTCTCTCTCTCTCTCTCTCTCTCTCTCTCTCTCTCTCTCTCTCTCTCTCTCTCTCTCTCTCTCTTTCTCTCTCTCTGTATTTCTGTCAGTCTTTCTCTTTTTGCCTTCTTCTGTGTCTCTTGCTTTACCTCTTTGTCTCTCTGTCTTTCTCTCTCTCTCTCTATTTTGTTTGGGCTATATGATGTAAGGTAGGCAATTTTCTTTGTTTTAAAAGTCCTGACTACAGAGAAGTATTAATGACAATGGATCTGGCGATTTGACTCCTGCCCTGCAGTTCCTATCCTTGTCTGGCACCTAAAAGATCCAGGAAATTGCAGAGACAAGAATCCAAGCTGTTTTGAAATACAGGTTACAAGAAATGACTATTGTCTATAGTGCACTCTGCTAGGAACTAGGGGTGATGATAAAGATGAAGATGACAACCAATCAATAATCACTTATTAAGTGCTTTAGAAAGGTTTTTAACCTTTTTTGTGCCATGAAAACCTTTGCCAGTCAGGTGAGCCCTATGGACCCCTTTTCAGAATAATGTTTTTAAATGTCTCCAGTAAATGCATAACATTACAAAAGAAACCAATTATATTGAAATCGAGTTATACTTTTATTTTGTTGTTGTTTTAGCAATGTTCATTAACTCTAGGTTAAGTACTCCTGATCCATACTGGGTCAACGATGATGGTGATTATAATGATGGTGGCGACAGGGATAGGATATTTTCAAAAGAATAGACTAAAATTAATACTTATTTCCCCCATTGGCATTCTGCATCACATAGGTGAAACATCTCTGCTATCAATGAAACCTTTTAACCCTTAAAAGAGGGTATGGCTGAAGCTATAGAATGATGAGCTCAGTTTGTAAAAGGCAATCTGTCCAGGTATAAATGAGATCTATCTAGACATGGAGAAATGCATAAGAATTAGGAAAAGCTTGCATGTTTCTTGGATTTAGGTGAAGTGCAATAAACAAACTTATTTGCATAGAGTTAAGCTTTTGTTTTTTTTCTCTTCTCCCTCTTTTTCCAAGGCAGCAAATCTGTGTACTCAAAGCCTGAATGTTTCATAAATACATTTTAAACTGATTTTTAAAATTTACTCTGTACATGTAATAATAATTAATATTAGATAGATAGAATTTATATGGATTTTTAAGGTATTAAAAAGTTATTTAGATATCTCATTTTATCCTCATAATAGCTTTGAGAATTGTTAAAATTATTCTCTTTTAACAAGATAGGAAATTGAGGCAGACAGGGTTAAGTGACTTACTTGCCCCAGGGTCACATAGCTAGTAAGTGTATGAGGCTGGATTTGAACTTAGGTCTTCCCAGCTCCTAGTCTTATGCTCTACCCACTGAACTACATAGCTGCTTCTTTCATGTTAAATATAATTTGAAATGTTAGCAAACTGCCTGAAGTGTAGGAACTCCAGTTGATTTTGAATGGGCCACTGCTAATAGGTGAGTCAAATTCAAATTGGATAGATTTCTTTATAAAAGCATGTTCCCAATTTCTGAATGTTCTTCCAAGGTGCTCAAACATTTTGTACCATGTCTTTCTTACCTTCTTCACACAAAGAAATGGGATAAGTAGTCAGAATTAGGCCAAACTCACCTCCAAGTGTAGTCACAAAGTGAAGATATTTGGATTCACAGGGGAATATATTTGGTAGGATCATAAATTCCAAAGTTGTTCATACATATCCATACACATTATGGGTACTTTTTCAATTTTAATACAACTGATATTTTTTTTGGGGGGGAGAGGAAAGCCATATTTTCTGGATCAGTTGTCTACACTGATTCATTTAACTGGATAATTATTCAATTCTCCAATTCACTCTTCTTGTGGATAAAAATTCTAAGTCATAAAAAAATTTTAAGGCTTTTTAATATAACACCAAACAATTGTAAGCTTAGTGCTTAGCACTTTACTAGATAAAGACAAGAAAATGGGCAAACCTGGTCTTCTATATCTCTTAGATATGTTCTTCTTTTCATCCCCAGAAACAGACTGCCCTAGAAAAGTCCGCTCATTTGAATTGTTCAATAATGAAACCCAATGAGGTGGGGCTGGCATTATACAGCTCATTTGCCTCTACCTCATTGTGGAACAATACGAACATCAGAAATGCAAGACTCCGTGGCCTTGCTGTCCATGATACATGAATCTCACCTTCTGCAAATTTCCCCTCAGAGCACCCATGATTGGCTTTTGAGCTCCATCACCAAATAAATGACTCTGGTGTGAAAGCAATTTTGATTTAGTAAAACCTTATTTATTCAGAGAGAGTCTGTAGTGGTTGAAATAATACTAGACTGGGAGCCAGGAGCCCTGGGTTTGAGTCAATTTTACTAACTCTTTAATTAATGTTGAACAAATTACTTAATCTCTAGGAGCCTCAGTTTCCCCATACATATATATCAGAAATAACAATTCTGTCCCACCTACTTCATACACTCAAAGATTGAATAAGATTATTTCTCTAAATTGTTTAGCCATCATAAAGTACTTTATTCATTCATTTGGGTAATACATATTTATTAAGTGCTCATTATGTGCCCATTTGTATCTGGAGATACAAATAAAGGCAAAAGACGGTCCCAGTCCTTTGGGAGCTCATAGTCTAATGGGGAGACAATATATAAACAATAATGTACAAACAAGTTATGAACAGGATAAGTAGAAAATAATCAACAGAAAAAAGTCACTAGAATTAAGATGGATTGGGTACTAGTTATCATTATCATAGCTATTCTTAGGATTCACATTGATGCAGTAGTAGGAACTCTGAAATTGATTTCAGAAGACTCAATTAGAAAGAAGGCTAACCTTGTCTCTGCTACTTCCAACTTTCCTTGTTTGATCTTAGGAAAGTCATTTTTACATTGCAGATCTGTTTTCTCATCTGCAACATTGGGAGTTGGATGAGGTCTGTAAGGTCCTCTCTAGCTATAAAATTATGATACTCCAACTGAAAATCTATGTTCCTATGAACCACATTTGAAAACATATTTTTCAGTTCATAAAAGCAAAATCATTGGGAATCTGATTAGATGTCATTCTATATAATTTGAAGTAGAACCTGGGGAAAAGACAGTTCTCAAAAAAAAAATTACAGAGCTGGTGCCTAATGTGAATCTGTAGAAAAACTTTCATTACTAGGAGTTCCCCATTTCAATGAAATTATAAGCCAGGAGTCTCTAGTTTCCAGCCACCAAAAGCAAGGCGTTCTAATAGAAACTGGCAAAAACAAAGCAAATACTCTGACTTTTTATTGGGGAACACACTGTTTTTACAGGTAAGTCAGGTAAGTAAATACACTGAGTTGAAGGGAATTTCTGGGGGATGGGAAAACTAGCAACTAGGTTTAGAAGGATTTTTCAAAGGAAGGAAAATCTGAGCTAAACTTTGAAGGAAGATAAGGCTTCTGAGAGTTGGAGGTGAGAAGAGAAGGCATTGAAAGCATGAGAGGTACCCTGTGCAAAAGCATGCAGATAAGATATGGGCTGTCAAGTTCAGGGACAAACATAATGTTCAATTTGACTAGAACATACAGTGCTTGAAGTTGGGTAACATGGTATAGACTTTGAAAGGTAAATTGGAGCTGGATTGTTGTGGAGTCCTAAATATCAGGTTAATGAGTTAATATTTTATTTTAGAGACAAAAAGGAGTCTTTGAAGAGTTTTGAGTATCGTATTATCATAATAAGACCTGTGCCTTTAGGAAGATAATTTGGCTGCTGCTCTGTGGTGCATAGATTGGAGACAGAGGATAGAAGAAAGAAAACCAATTGGTAGATAGTTTCAATAATCTGGGCTACAAGTAATTAAGGACAGAGTTAGAGTGGTGAACCTATGAGTTAAGAGCAGGGTAGATAGATGTAAGAGATGTTGTGAAAGTGGAATTGACAAGATGTGACAACTGATATGATGTGTGAGAAATGGGAGGAGTTAAAATAACTCTGACTTTGAGAGCTTGAGGTACTTGGAGAATGGTGATATCCTTGCTAGAAATAGGAAAGTTTGGCACACATTTAGAGAAGATGATACTTTCTTTTTATTACTACTATTATTATTAATTGACTAATTTTAGTTTTCAACATTTGCTTCTATAAGCTTTTGAGTTTTAAATTTTTTATTCCCTTCCCCCTCCACAAGACAGCATGCAATCTGATATAGGCTTTACATATACATTCATATTAAACATATTTTCACATTAGTCATGTTGCAAAGAAGAATTAGGACCAATGGGAGGAACCATGAGAAAGAAGAAACAAAACAGAACAATGACAACAAAAAGAGCAAATAGCATGCTTCAATCTGCATTCTGACTTCATAGTTCTTTCTCTGGATGTGGACAGCTTTGTCCATTATGAGCCTTTTGTATTTTCACAGATCCTTGCATTACTGAGAAGAGCCAAGACTATAAAAGTAAGTCATTACACAATGTGGCTGTTATTGTGTACAATGTTCTCCTGGTTCTGATCACTTCACTCAGCATCAGTCCACATAAGTCTTTCCAGGTTTTTCTGAAATTCACTTGTTCATCATTTCTTATAGCACAATAGTATTCCATTATATTCATATACCACAACTTGTTCAGCTGTTCTTCAATTGATGGGCATGCCCTCAATTTCCATTTCTTAGTCACCACAAAAAGAGCTGCTATATATATGTTTGTACATGTGGGTCCTTTTCCCATTTGTATGATCTTTTTGGGATGCAGACCTAGAAGTGGTATTGCTGGATCAAAGAGTAGGCAGAGTTTAGAACCCTTTGGGCATAGCTCCAAATTGTTCTAAAGAATGACTGTTCATAACTCCACAAACAATGGGTTTTTGTTCCAATTTTTCCATATCTTCAATATTTATCATTTTCCAGTTTTGTCATGGTAGCCAATGTAATAGGTATGATTTGGTACCTCAGAGTTTTGATTTGCATCTCTGTAAACAAAAGTGATTTAGAGCATTTTTCATATGATTATAGACAGCGTTAATTTCTTCCTCTGAAAACTGCCTGTTCATATTCTTTGTTATTTCTCAATTGGGAATGACTTGAATTCTCATAAATTTGACTCAATTCTCTTTATATTTTAGATATGAGGCCTTTATCAGAGATACTGAATGTAAAAATTATTTTCCAGCTTTCTGCTTCCCTTGGTTGCATTGACTTTGTTTCTGGAAAAACTTTTCAAGCTAATGTAATCAAAATCCTTCATTTTTCATTGTATAATGTTCTCTAGGTTTTCTTTGGTCATAAATTCTTACCTTCTCCATGGATTTGATGGGTAAACTATTCCTTGCCCTTGCTTATAGTATCAGCTTTTACATGTAAATCATGTACCCATTTTGACTTTATTTTGGTGTAGGGTATAAGATTTTGGTCAATGTCTAGTTTATGCCATACTATTTTCCAGTTTTCCTAGCAGTTTTTCTTAAATAGTTAATTCTTATCCCCGAAGCTAGAGTCTTTAGATTCATCAAACAGTAGATTCCTATAGTCATTGACTATTGTTCCTTTCATACTTAACCTGTTTTACTGATCCACCACTCTATTTCTGAGCCAGTACCAAGTAGTTTTGATGATTGCTACTTTATAATGCAATTTAAGATCTGGTACAACTAGATCACTTTCCCTTACATTTATTTTCATTTATTCCCTTGATATTCTGGACCTTTTGTTCTTTTTTTTCCCCTTTGGAGGGGGGAAGGCAAGGCAATTGGGGTTAAGTGACTTGCCCAAGGTCACAGAGCTAGTAAGTGTGTCAAGTGTCTGAGGCTGGATTAAAACTCAGGTCCTCCTAACTCCAGGGCTGGTGCTCTATTCAGTATACCCCCTTGCTGCCCCTTTTTGTTCTTCCAGATGAATTTTGTTGTTTTTTTTTTTCTAGCTCTATAAAATAATTTTTGGTAATTTGTTTGGTATGGCACTGAATAAGTAAATTAATGTAGGTGGAATTGTCATTTTTATTATATTAGCTGGACCTAACCATGAGCAACTGATATTTTCCCAATCATTTAGATCTGACTTTACTTGTATGAAGAGTGCTTTGTAATTGTGTTCACGTAGTTCCTAGGTAAGGAAATGATTTCTGTATTGAAGATAATGAGTTTAAGATGTTAATGGAACTTCTAGGTGGGGATGCAGCAGACATTTGGCAAAGTGGGAGTAGAGTTTAGGAAAGTGATTAGAAATGTTCTTTTTGTTTGTTTTATCTGCATAAAGGTCATCATTAATCCCGTTTATGGAAGTTGATGAGAACATTGAAAGCCTAGGATAGAACACTAGAGACATATCCTTGGTAAATAGATGGAAAATGGATGGTAATCTAGCAAACAAAGCTGAAAAACAGGAAACATAGAAAAGAACTAAGACAGTAGTTTCAAATGAGCAAAACAAGAGAGAGTATTTAGGGGGAGCTTCAAATAGATCAATGAGAATAATAATTAAGAAATACCAGATGATATAGCAGTTAAGAGAACATTGATAGTGCATGATCTAGGTATAAAGGATGATACTGTAAGCAATCTGGGAAAGCAAGGAATAGGTTATTTGTCAGATTTGTGGAGAGGGAAAGACTTTAGGACCAAACAAGAATTAGAGAGCATTATAAAATGCAAAATGGATAATTTTGATTACATTAAACTGAAAAGCTTCTGTACAAACAAAGCCAATGTAACCAAGATCAAGAGGGATGTGGGAAATTGGGAAAGAATTTTTACAACCTATGTCTCTGATAAAGGACTGATTTCTAAAATATACAGAGAATTGCATCAAATCTATAAGAATACAAGTCCCCAATTGATAAATGCTCAAAGGACATAAACAGGCAATTTTCAGAGAAAGAAATTAAAGATATCTAGAAGCATATGAAGAAATGCTCTAAATAACTATTGATTAGAGAAATGCAAATCAAAACAACTCTGAGGTACCACATCTCACAGATTGGCTAAGATGACAAAACAGGAAAATGACAAATGCTGGAGAGGATGTGGGCAAATTGGAACACTATTGCATTGCTGATGGAGTTGTGAACTTATCCAACCATTCTGGAGAGCAATCTGGAATCATGCCCAAAGGGCTATAAATAATTTCATACCCTTTGACCCAGCAATACCACTTCTAGGGTTATATCCCAAAGAGATCATAGAAGGGAAGGAAGACCCATATGTACAAAATATTTATAGCAGCTCTTTTCATGGTTACAAAGAATTGGAAATTAAGGGGGTGCCCATCAATTAGGGAATGGCTAAACAAGTTGTGGTATATGCATGTAATGGAATATTATTGTGCTATAAGAAATGAGGAGCAGATGGACTTCATATTTACCTGGAGAGGCTTGTACAAACTGATGCTGAATGAGAAGAGTAGAACCTGGAGAAATTTGTATACAATCACAGACACAACATATGTGTGATGACCAACTATGACAGACTGGACTCTTCTCAGCAATGCAGTGATATAAGTCAATCCCAAAAGACTCATGATGGAGAGAGATGCCTACATCCAGAGAAATAACTAGAAAGAACTGAGTTTGAATCCTGATGGAAGCAAACTACTTGATTTTTTCTTTTCATTGTTTGGTTTTATTTCCTCTTTACCATTTCCCATTCCATCTAGTACAATTGGCCTTTTTAACCTGACTAATGTCTAATGTGAAAGTATTTGCAGATCCTATACTGGATTATATGCCATTGGTGGGGTGGGGGGAGGGAGGCAAGGAAAATTTGAAACTCAAGGAACTATGGAATTGAATCCTGTAAACTAAAAATGAACAAATTTAGAAAAAAGAGAACATTGATAACTTTTCAGAGAGCAATTTTAGTGATGTGTGAGATCAGAAGTCAGATTACAAAAGACTAAGAAATGAGTGGTCACTGCAGGCAGTTCCTTCCCTCCCCACCAGGAATGTATCAATAAAAAGGAGAATAGCTAGAGTACAATAATTTGAAGGTCTAACAGGGTCATGAAGGATATTTAAAGAAGAAGGTGGCCTGGACAAGCTTATAGGTAGTGAGAAAGAAGTCAATGATTGAAGATGACAGGGTTGAAAGAGGTGGGTGGGGAGGGAGGATTAGAAAATGATAAAAAGCAAAAATTATCAAAGCACATGGGAGGTTATAGGATTCAAGGTGTAAGAAGAAATGCTGGCTTTGGTAAGAAAAAAGACTATCTCTTTAACAGAGTCTGGGATAAAAGCAGATAGGATGATAAACAGAAATTTTGAAGTATTGAGTAGGAAAGAAAAGTGTGTTTATGGTAGATGATCCCGATTTTCGCAGTAAAGTGGTAGAAAAAATTCAGCAACATGTAAATAAGAGTGCAGAAAAAGCCATGAGCTTTGGTAAGCTGTGGTCAGAAAAAGAGAGCAAGGGATTAAAAGATAGTTGAAATAGCCAAACATGGGACAAAACTGAAAAGTGATAGAAGTGAAGCCTGAATTGGAGACCAATGGAATTGTTGGCAGAAGGACTAGAAATAATAGAGAAGGTGAAGAATGGGTTTACAATGAATAAGGCAGAAAGGGAAATTAGCAGAGAAGAGATTCTTAGAGTTCAGGATTAAAGGGGTTGCATAATTATGAGAAACAGAGAGATTTAAGGCATGAGCATCCTTGTGGCTGGCTGAGGTTAAATGGAGATGTGGGTCATGGGAATTAAGGTCCTTGATGATTTTCAAAGTCATTATTGTGAATATTTAAGTCCCCTAGAAAGAGGCAATGCACTGAGATAAAAGGAAAGATTCTCACTAAGGTACTCAACTACTTTGAAAAATGAGCAAGAACAACTTGAGACATAGTAGATAGCAGCAGCAATGTGTTATTGATAGAGCGATATTCACAGGAGGAGAGAATTCTAAGTGATGGCAGCAGAGATTTAGAAGTAGAAGTGGGGAACAAAGAGTATTCCTATTTTTACTGCTCACCATGTTTGTAGGGGGCTTGAAAGAAGGAGCTCTTTGTAGTTTAGAGGGAGATTGTAATGCAATGTCTATCAGAGCAAGTTAAGTTTTCAAGCATATAAGAATCTGGTAAGAGTAAGAAGTATAAGGTAAAGGCAATTAGGTTAATGATAGAGTGGGAGTTCCAGAGGGCACAATGTAAGGGATAGATTGAGGAGGATAAGCACTGAGGAGTGGAAAATTTAAATTGGATTGATATGAAAGTTTGGGAAAAGGTATTCAGAAAAAGGGTCATTTCATCAATATATGGTAACTCTGAATCATGAGGATTTATTATTCAAAAGAAAATTGTTTGTGATATCATATGTAAAAAAAATTTAAAACCTTAGAGCAGAGTTTTCCCTTAGAGTTTTGTCACATTGGCATGACATCTGAGAGGCTGGCACTCTTCTTGGTCATTGTCCTATGATATGACCCTGCTTCCTTGACTGATTTGTGCCACCACAACCAGGAGCCTGTTGCTGGGTCAACCCTCCCCTAAAGTCTAACTACTCTCCATCAACCCAGCCATACCACTACCATTGCAGTTCCATGTGGTCACAGGGTATAGTGCCAATGCAATATTTATAGCATATACAATCATAATAAAGACCATGACTATAAATATTGTGTGATGGTCAGTCACAAAATATACCCAATTCTTCAGGTAGAGGATACAACTGAAGCATTTATTTAGACACTAGAACACCGAATCTCAAAACCAGTAAGCCAATTCTATCATAATACCAAAGATATTCAGAAGCCATAATAACACTAAGAGCCACAGCATCCTTCAGTGTTCCCACAAACCAATACAACATCAATATCCACTCACCAGCCTATTTGACTCCTTGCCTGAGCATGTTTTATCCCCCACCATCTTACTAGGTTTGACCGGCTTCCTGTGGGCTCTGCTTCCCTTCAGCAAACTTCTCCAACCACAGGCTCCATGTGACTACATTCAGCCTATTAGGGGGCAGAGTTTATCTTCACAGTAGGAAAGCTTTCTGTGGGTTCTGCTCCACCTTTTAGCAAATTCCCCCCTCCATGATCACAGGCTCCATGTGATTACATTCAGCCTATTAGGGTACAGTGTTTACTTTCAAAGCAGGGGAGGTCTTCAAACTCCCCCCCTAGGTCTACTAAGGGGCAGGGAAGATAATAAAATTTCCATTCTTATTACATTCAACCCGAAGATCTTTTATGTCCCTTACATAGCAAAAGTGCATTAACAATAAATGAGAGTTTAGAGATAACTGGTAGAAAAACTGGTGCCAACAGAACTTTTTAACACTATGACAGGGATAATCGAAAAACTTTGCACATAAAACAATAGCTTAGGGTGGGGGCTTGGGCACAAGCTGAAATTGGATGTAGAGCTATCCCTGCCCCAAGAGGTCCCACTTGAAAGTTCAGTTCTCTAGTTATCATCCGGAGCTTGGTCAATGCCAGGTCCAAGAGGTCCCATTTGAAAGGTCAGTTTTTTAGCTGTCATCTGGAACTTGGTCAACACCAGGTCCAGAGATGGCACATCACAATCATGGACAAAGAGCAACATCTGGCTTAAGCAATCAGGCACCTGCAGGTGGAAGGTACCAAACCTGCAGAAAACAATTCTGACAAACAAGTTTTAACAGACAAAAAGCCAAAAATAGACAAATATAGGGTCAGCTTTGCTTCTGGAGTTCATGGACTCACTATCATAACCTCATTCACAGGAGAACATATGAAACTGTCCTCCTTGCTCTATTCCCATGACTTGATACACTGTCATAAGTTCAGCACATTGACCACTTCTACCTATCCCAGCACTTTCTTTAACCTGAGCCCCCCTGAAGGTGTGACAAACTTGGATACAATGCTTCATGAGCATCTGTAGGGGCTGTTCCCACTTCTCTCTTTGGTCTAATATCAAGCCCATTTTATTGATACATTTTGTATAGTTCATTAGTTGGAATACCATCATTTTTTCTAAAACCAGCCCCTGCTCTCAATAGAGCAATAAACAGTTCTTTTCAAGGCAATCTATTCTGAATTTGAATGCACCAGCTATTTGCTCTTCTCTCTTGAAGAAATTGATCATTTTCCCATTCTCCTAAGTCACTTAGCTGTGAAATCTTATCCAGCACTTCTGAAAGAGGGTACCCTATTTCACCAGTTAATAGAGTCAGAAGTAGGTATTTATAAGCAGGAGGAGCTATCTTCACCATGATATTTCTATGAGGAACTGCCAAGGGGATTTCATGATATGTATCTGCATCTCCAACCATGATAGCAGTTTTCATTACTTCTTTCAAATTTCTCATACAGTCTCTAAGTGAGTACCAGGGTCTGTCTCCACTAAGCCACATAGAATCAACAGGATATATTCCATTGCATCCAGCAGCAGCTAAAAGCTAACAGATTGGTTGTTTTGTTACCTCCTGCCAAATGGAAGTCTCTAAAAGCTTGCTGGGCAAAAGGATTCTGGCAAATACTTGTAAATTTCAAGAAGTACACTCTCAGTACCCCAGCAGATCCTTCATCACTGATTCTTACCATCCAAGACACTAAGGGTTCTCCCAGCCTTTGGGTGAATCTGCTCAAAATATCAGTAATGTCCTATTGAGTGAAATCCTCAAGCATCTCCTTGAATACTGCTTGCCCTCCCTAACTCTCCTGCCTTCTTCTCGGTATGGGGTGAGCTTCTGCCCTTGTAGAAGCTTCACCATGAAGCAATGTATTGCTTAACATTGTATCATTCTACATAACACATGGACTTTTTTGGAAGTTGTCATAACAACTAGGTTCAGACGCTACCAAAGCCTGATGAACTTTTCCCATTACTTTTTTCTTCTTTTTCTGAGCCAAATTTACAGCAGTCCTCTCTCCTTCCAGCTGTGACTCTCCAGTTCTCTCTTCTACTACCTGAGACTCAGCTTGCTCTTCTAAAGGAGGGCTCGAATTCTGGCACTTAGCCAACTCTTATAACAACTTATCTCTGCTTTTACACACAATATGGTAGCCTCTTAGTAAAATCAAGCCTCTTCTACTCACAGCCTTCAGCTCTCTCCCAGGTTTTATTTGTATTCTTTGCAAACATGTTTCTAAATTTCTAGGTTCTTACTGTTGTAGTCTCTGTTCCCAATTTTCACAGGGCCCGGTACTTTTAGACCACTCCTTTGCTAGGGAGGCATAAGGCAAACCTTCCCATCCTAGGATAGCCATTTCTTCTTCTAAATACCTTCTGTTTCCAACTAGAGGTCTGATGTTTCACAATCCCATCCTTGTTGCCAAAAAGTTGTGCCAATGTCATATTTACAGTGTCCATGATCATGATAAAGACCATGACAATAAATACCGCATTATGTTCAATCACAAAATATACCAGATTCTCCAGGTAAAGGACAGAACTGAAACATTTGTTTAGACACCAGAAAACCGAATCCCAAAACCAGTAAGCCAATTCCGTCATAGTACCAAAGATATTCAGAAGCCACAATAACACTGAGAGATACGGCATCTTTCAGCCTTCCCACAAATCAGTACATCAATATCTACTCATTAGCCTATTTGACTACTTGCCTGAGCGTGTTCTCTCCCCCATCGTCTGGCTAGCTCTGACCAGCTTCCTGTGGGCTCTGCTTCCCTTCAGCAAACGCCTCCCACCACAAGCTACTTTTGACTACATTCACCCTATTAAGGGGGCAGAGTTTACTTTCAAAGTAGGGGAGGTCCTCAAACTGCCCCCTAAGTCCATTAAGGGGCAGTGGAGATCTTCAAATTCCCATTCTCATTACACAGGGTAAAACACTCCAGGTGCTACTGCACAGTTCAGTGTTCTCTGAGCCACCTCTTTCCCCCAAATCTTATTGCCACAGAGAAAAAATTCCTGGTTATATCTCTACCTTAAAAACCATATGTATGCTATCTAGAACTCTGAGAGTAAGAAATAGAAATTTGCTAGATGTAGGGTATGTAGTAACAAACCCTGGTATATTCTGGAGGAACATTTATAGAAAATTGAGGTTTTATATCTGGGTTAGTAAATTCCTAGTGCCCTCAATGGTCTGACTAAACTAACACATCATGACAATTCCTTGGCCTCAGTCCAAAATGATAGAAAGGGGATACTCTCAGAAAATACTCTACAAGTGAAATCGAACCTCATCTCCTTGTTAGGTCTGTATCATGTCTCCTCTCCTTGAAAGAAATGCGTAGGGATAGAATCTTGGTGTCTAAAGTGACTTGTCTGTCAAGCTGAAACATAGATAGCATGATAAATAGAGGACAATAAATATGCAAGGGTGGGTTACTCTGCAATGGTTGGATCAGGAGTGCTAAAGTTTCAAATAATCTGAGGTTAGAAATGAATGACAAAGTGAAGCAAGTCTCTTCAATTATATTGGGGTCAAAAGGAAGATTAAAAATAAAAGTGAGACTGCTGAATAGTGGCAATGATGATAGTTAATTGAGAGAAGATGGAGCTACTTAATTTTTCATTTGATTCAATTTTCTTTTTTTATGCCAAGAATTTTTCCTGAAAAAGATTTCAAAAAACCAGTTAAAAGAAATTTTAAAACAAAAGCTCTTTCCCTTTTTCTTTTCTTCTTCCTCTGAGGGAAAAAACTTATCACCAAAATCCAGCATGACTTCATCAAGAGCAATTTATGTTGCATTATTCCTATTTTTTTTTAAAGCAATTGGGGTTAAGTAACTTACTCAAGGTTACACGGCTAGTCATTATTTATGTGTGGGTGCTCATTTTCTGAGGCCGGATCTGATCTTGAGTCATCCCAACTCCGAGGCCGGCACTCTTACTCACTGCACCACCTAGCCACCCCTTTAGGGCAATTGGGGTTAAATAACTTGCCCAAGGTTACATGGCTAGGTTTTTTTTTTTTTTGTTTGTGTGGATTAAGTGTCGGAGGCCGGCTCCGAACTCAGGTCCTTCTGACTCCAGGGCCGGCGCTCTATTCACTGCGCCACCTAGCTATTCCTATTTTTTTTTTACAGGTTGAGGAGATTGTCAGATAAAGGGAATAGCAAAGTAATAGCATAACTGAAATTCAATAAAGCGTTTAGTAGTCTCTCACGTTATCCTTTTGGAGAAGATGTAAAGATGTGGGTAAGAAGATTTTCTAGTTAGAATGTGGAAGTGACTGATGGAGGAGGTCCAAAGATGTTGAGGTAGAAACTGGATCTGTAATTTCTTTACTTCAAGAACCTGCCTTTATTGTGTATCTCAGTACTTTATCTGCAATTTAATGTCTTAGTAAGCTAGTAAGATCAAGTACTAAAGCAGAACCTTGTAGAATTTTCTTAGTCCTGTGTGGTTCAATGTTTTATTATGATTTGAATGATCATATTGATGATATGCTTAACAGATTGTGAGATTATATGAAGCAAGGAGGTATAAGCAAAATTAGTGATAATCAAGATCCCAAAACATTTCAACAAATTAGGCAATGGATTATATCTGATGAGTAAATTTAAAAGAAATGATAGTATTTGTCTTTATGTTGCATCTGCTGCC